>CM070647.1:51572630-51672630 GCA_036346575.1 Dendrocalamus sinicus | reverse complement strand
GGTGGCGGTGATGATGCTCAAGGCTGACGAAGGAGACTAAATCTAGACGCTCAAGGATGATGACAATGCTCGGAGGCAACTGGATCTAGATGGGCCTGGCTGGGGAGGAGCGAAGAGATCAAGGTGGAGGTGGGACGCTGGTGACCTCCGACCAGCGAGAGGCGACGGAATTTGCATGGTGGCCGCGGTGGTTATTGCCAGGAGGGAGCAATGGCAAAGGCGGCAAGTGGCGGCGATTGTCAACAACGGGAGGAGAGAGGGAATGTGGATGGGGAAAGGGGAGAGGAGTGTGGTGGGGAGTGGTTGAGTGGGACCAACCGAGTAAAAGAATGTAGAAAGCTGAACTACATAATTAAAGCTGCCACTTCAAGTCATCATGTATTGTAGGAGGAAAAAAATTGATGTAATGGTTCGAGCTGACGACATTCTCTTTTACGAGACAATTACCTTGTGGTAGTCTTCACTGTGGATGCCCGGAGTGACAAACCGATTGAAGGATCTCACAATAAGATCCTGCTGCCTTCCATGCACAGATGTGTATTTGAAAGGCCATGCATGCACCGGCTAGTTTTTGTTAATTTCCTGCCCCATTCCATCGGCGCAACAGCTGACAACACCCTACCCCCCTGTAGGCCTGTACGCTCCACGAGTTCACAATTTTAACCCGCAATGTCATGCCGAAGTTACCTACTCAAATAAGAAGTAATCAATAAATGATTGACACACAGATTGCATTTACTAGCTCTCTTAATCTATCCGTTCAGCCTGTTTAAAATTTGAGAATTTTGCATCAGTCATGTACACAGGCACAGCACCTAATCTCTTCTCTCCTAAGTTGTGACCACCGATCCGTTCAGGCATGTTTAGACTGAGAGAATTTTGCAGCAGTCACACACGGCACCTAATCTCTCCTAGGCTGTTTCCCGGTGGTCAGTGTCACGGCAGGGGAGCGCCGTGGACGATCGGAGCGGCCGACGGAACAGACAGGATCCGCATTTCGCGCTTGTCCTGCTACGCCGCCATAAATTTTTGGCGTTTGTCAGGTGGGCAGGGCAGGGCAGCGCGCAGCGGCGGCAGGACGCATTTGATACCCGTGGGTTCGGCGCATGCTGGAGTGGAGTGGATCACGCGCCGTGGCCCGTGCGCAACCGGCCGCCACCAAATGCGCCGCCCGAGCAGTTGAACCGCTTGCTGCTCGTCACGTCCGCGTCGCGGACGCGGCTCGCGAAAAAAAGCACCCGTTTTGTCGTCCGCGCGCTGCTTGTGACCGCAACGCACGCACGCACAGGCAGTTTATGTAACCGGGCGTCGTCGGTTCACCTGTACATGTGACCCACCCCCACCGACTATTAGGTCTGTTCGTTTCGGTTTCGGTTTCAGTTTCTGACTTATTTTTTATCATCAATAAATTTCATCTTTTTCTAAATTTTTGATTTTTTAGCTTTTTCGCCGGTTCTTTTTTCCTGTATTCGTTTGTATTGTCCGTGATGAGCTAGCATATTTTTTTTCTTCTATTTTTTCTATTTTTTAAAAAATTAATTACGTCAAATAAATTATCTTCAGCTATAGTAAAATTTCAACCGCTACAATATAATTTCAGCTATAAACCATAATTTTTCAGTCCAACCGAACAGAGCCTAATTACTCCGGTTTGTTTCGACGACCTTGTGTATCTACCACGTACGGGAGGCAGTCTTTTGAGTAGCCGCAAATTCTAGGTTCCGCGCGTGCGTGCCTGCAGGATATTGAAAGGCACGCGTCAAAAAGTTCACGGATGCCAAACATGCACGCTGACAGTGAACACGGACCACATATTCGTACACAGAAACGTGCTCACATATGTTAGATCTACACTGCACGACTCGACCTCGATCGAAGCGGAGCTTAGGGGGGATACAGTACATGCATGATACATCACACTTGTACGGTGTGCGGCACGTCCCCACAGCCCGAAAGACGCTAACACAAAGCCTCGACTCGGGAGATACCAGCATGCATGTTGCCGATTGGAACAGGACTAGCTGACACTGGACAAGCTAAACTCGCGACCATACCAGCGTCACCACAGGCATCGCGCAGCACGACCACGAGAACGCTTACGTACGCGCAGGAGAAACCGGCCTGCCTATGCATGGCCGCGGTTCAGCGGCGCGCGGCTGCGGCCATGGACGCAGCCACCCCTCCCGACCCCGCCGTCGCGCCAGGTTTGTTGTCCTTGTCCGAAACCAGCTTCGCCGTCGCATTCTGCAGACGGCTCACCAGAGTTGATTAATAACGAGAGCATGTAAGCAAACGCGTGTTACATATGCTGAAGGCCAAGAACAAAGAGCACGAATTAAACAGAGTGGTCATATCGATCGTGCAACCTGTATGGCTGCATACGTACCGAGAGGACGTCGCCGAGCTTGGTCTTGTCCTCGTCGCGCGCGGTCCAGGCGTTGGCCGCGGCTGCCGACTGTAGCCGGGAATATTGGCGTCCAGACCGGTGGCTCTTGCTTCGGCCACCTGGATAGCTACCGCCGTACCGCGTCGCTCCGTTTCACCGGCTTGCGTCCTACCGCGAACGCCGTCGCCTCCAGCGCCTCGCCGATCGTTATCTTCGTACCGTACGCCACACCTGCATCTCCGCCGCCGCCTCGTCTTGCTGCACCTCCGGCTCCGCCGCCTCCACCTCCTTCGGTTGCATCGTCCGGCGCGAGGTATTGACCCACACAGCCTATGTACAGCACAATTAATTGCACGTAAGGCCGGTGTCTCTGTCGTTTCATTGTGGTGCATGCACGCAATCGTCACGCACGTATGTTCCCAACTAGTAATTAGTATTATTACCTGGCCGGCGACGAACTCGGTGACGATGCGGCCGCCAGGGACGCGGGTCTCGGAGGCGGTGATGCCCTGCACGGCGGTGGCGTGACAGGGGCGGAGATGGGCCTCGGGCCGGTTGGGCAACAGTCCGAGGCCCAGAAAAAATTATAGTGTAAAATTTTAGATACTATACCTCAAAAAAGTATTGTTTATTAGTTGGGCCCGAGCCTTATTTCACGACCCGACACTTTTTTTCGGCCGCCCGAGCAGTCAGACGAGCGCACCCCGCGGCTCATCATGCCTCCGCAGCCCATCACGCCCGGGCGCCCGGCCTACCCTAACCGCACGATCGCGCTCGCGTGGAGGAGCCCCTCGGCCTCGCACCCAGCGGCCTCCAGCGCATCTCCTCGACTCCGCTCCGCGCTCCAGCCGGCGCGCCGCCCCTCCCACCGCCCGCCCGCCCGTGAGACCGTGACGCCACCCCCCGCCTCGGCCTGCGGATTCCGCTTCTTCTTCTCCACCTAGGATCCCCGCTGGCCGCTTCTTCTTCTCCGACTCTCCGCCGATCTCCGCCGACGTACGCGGCACCGCCCCCGGCCCCCCCTCCTCTCCGCCGAGGCCGCCTCGCTGCCTCCTCTCCGGCTCTCCTCGACTCCGCCGTCGCCTCCTCAGCCTCAGCGGATCTCCGCCTCGTACTATTGTTGATGAAGATTTGATAGGCTCAAATGAACCAAATCTTTGTTAATTACGCAAAAATTACCTCGTGCTAGTGGTATGTTACATTCTTCTTTTTGTTATGTTTTATCTATTTTGTCATATTGTTCAACATGGAATTCAAAATTTATTTTGATTATGTATTTGTATTGTACTTTTGTTATATCTCAGTACTGATAGTATTTTATACTAGTTATAGACTTATGTCCTTCTTAGTTTTGGGTCCGAGGCTCCGATAAATCCTGACTCCACCACTGGTGGCGTCCGTGGCCTGGTGGTCGTGGCTAGAGATGGCAACGGGCACAAACCCACTGGGGTTTGCTATCCCAAACCCGTGCCCATGAAAGTTGGACGTGCCCGCTAAAAACCCCATGCCTGTGACGGGTGTAGATTTTTGCCCAGACCCATGCCCACTGGGTTAACAGGTACCCACAGGTCGCCCGTGGGGTCAGTAATGCGAGCTGCAACAATGGTTAATGGAGAGGAGGAAGAAGTTCACCGGCCATCTTCGTTGGAGCCGGAGGGCAGCGCCATGGCCAAGGGTCTACTGCTGCGATGCGCGTTGGCTGCAGCGTGGGAGCGGCGGGCTGTCGCCGTGGGGGCGGGCGGGCTGAACTGGAAGGCGAGGCAAGGGCGTGCGGGAGGACGAGCGTGCGGCGAGAGTGGCGGGAGCAAGAGCGGGAGCTGTGGGAAGGGAGGGCGAGCGTGGATACTGCCGGAGACCGAGCGCGGAGCGCTAGATGCGCCACCGCTGCGGGCTGTGGCGGCTGTTGAATCAGGGTGGGGACTAGGGAGGAGTGAGTAGTGACCGTGACCGAGTGCTCGCTAGGGTTAGCCGTATGGGTAATGGGACATTGCCGCATTGGATTTGGGGGCTTGGGGCTAAATGGCTAATGGGCTATGGGTCAATGGTTTGCTCGGAGGCCGGGAGCTGTGTTTATAACTCCTATGGATCGGGTTTATATTACCTATGGATTTACGGGTTTGGGTACTATAGGAACGTACCCGAACCCGGCAAACCCAATGGGTTGAGCTTTTTGCCCATTAAAAGACACATGGGTTAGAAAATTGACTCAGACACATACCCTAATAGAGTAAAAACCCACCGGGTATCGGGTTTCGGGTACCTATTGCCATCTCTAGTCGTGGCCGACGACGCCCATGCGCTTGTTGCGCGTGGCCGCGGACTGCATGACGGCGGCCGGGCCGCCCTTGGTCGTCTGCCCAAACACGAGGTTCTCGGCCGACTGCATCGTGGCCGCGTCCTGCGGCGCGATGGGCTTGTCCGCGAGGCTGCCGCTCACCGGAAAGACATCGCCGTAGCGGATGCCCTGCCCACCACCAGCCTGGTCGGACGGCCTCCGCGGCTGCCGGCTGGCGTTTGTTCGTTTCTTCCGCGCGCGCCCCCGGCTTTCCGTGTGTTCACGAGATGGTGTACGTACGGAACGGGATTCCGACAGTACACAACGTGCGACTCTGTTTTTTTTTCCTTTCTTTGAAGGGGAAGAAAAGCGAGTACACGGGTCACACGAACTAGTAGCCCGGCCAGCCCACCTCAAGCGAGGGAATACCCATACGAATTGGGCCTCCATATCAAGTGACTGGTCCACTAGTTAGATTCAACCTATACACATAGATCCGTTATTTCCAGCGTATTACTATTAATAACAGAAGGAGTTGGTGGTTGTACTTTTCTCCTCCTCCAACCGCGAGTTGGTGGTTGTACTTTTCTCCTCCTCCAACTGTTTTATTTTCAACCTCTCATCATATTTTACTTTTCAACTAATCAGAGTAGTCCTCTTCAATAGCATGATTATCTATATATCCAATAAATTTCGTTGCAACGTACGAGCAGGTGACTAGTAATTTATAACTTATGTCTTCTCTTAAACAAATAAATAGGACGACTTCTTTATCGCTGTTTCGAAGCAATTTACTGAGATAGCCTTTTAGAAATGGCTTATCAGCTTTTAATTTATTCGCATGAGCGCTAGTACTAAGACTAAAAACCATAAGTCACGGCTGAAAAAAAAAATGTACCCGCAATGTCAGCCGGAGATTCAACGCTGGAAATAGAATCCGCCTGCTCCCATGAATGGGAATGGGAGAATGCAAATTAGAGCCGTGTAGGTCGAGGATTCCGAGTGATATCCGTCTAACAGATGAGATCGATTGGTAATGTCGGACGGTTGGAAATTACTCTTGGACATGGAAATCACAAGTTGGAAATCATAAGTGCGCCCTGTTCCTACGTATACTTCCTTTACACTGGAAAGGAGGGACAAATAGAACCCTAATCGACAAATCGACCAGAATTGAAAAGCCCCAAAATTTCAAAATCCAAAAATTTGTGAATTTTTGCCGGTTTTTGGGTGAATTTTTGGAAACTTTCCTTTTCGGGAAAGTCTCCCTTTCCTTTCCCTTTTCGGCTGGCGCTTCCTCTTCTCTCCGCGCCCCGCTCTTTTCCGCTTTCTCCATTCCTCGGCTTCTCCCGCGGACGCCTCCTCCTCCTCGTGGCGCCGCTCCTTTCCGCTTTCGCCTCGCGCGCGCGCGAGCTGCCTGCGCAAGCGCCAAGCGCCGCCTCCTCGCAAGCGCGACAGCGCCCGGATTTCGCGCGCGCGCGCCACCCCGACCACCACGGTCCGAAACCGTGGCGCCTCGCGCGCCACGCGCCGCCGCTCCTCGCGCTCGCCCGCATGGCGCGCCGCCTCCCTCTCCCGTCGCGGACGCCCGCGCCCGGCCTCCCGCTCCCTACCTCGCCGGCTGTCCCGACCGCGCAGAACCTCCGCGCCACGCGGCGCCACTTCTCTCGCGCCGTCCCCACTGCGCCCGCCTTCCCTTCTCCCGCGCGCGGACGCCTCCCTCCCCATGCCGCAGCTCCACCTGCTCCTGTGCTGTCCCGTCGCCATAATCGCCGCGCAGCGCCCGGTCACCGCCCGTCTCGCGGAGGAGACGCTCCCCCCGACCTGCTCCCATCATTCCCTGTTGACCCCGGAGCTCACCGTTGCCTTCACCCCGAAGGAGCCCCTCCCTCCGCCCGGGTACAAATACCCCACCTCGGCTCCCCCTCACTCCTTTGCTTCCCGAGCACCTCAGCACCCCCCATTCGCCTCCTGCCACTCCCAGCCCCCTCCCAGAGCCGCCGATTGGAGCCCCGTTGCCCGAGGCTCCGCCGTCGTCCTCCCCTGCGCCGGTGGCCCCCGGGAGCCGAACTCCCTCTCCCCGCCTCCATTCTTCGATTTCTCCGCCGAGCACCTCCTCCTCACCGATCGTCTTGGTGACTTTCTTTGGCGGTGAACGCTCAAGAGCTCCAGCCTCGTTGCTCACCGCCGGCCAAGACCACCCTCCCGTGGCTAGACCTCCTCGCCGCCTTCCAGCTCCTGCCGCCACTCCCAATGTGAGCCTCCTGATCCCCTTCCCGTGTAGCCGCGGCCGATTGGGCTATTTCGCCGCCGGCGACCTCCCTCGCCTCCGAGCTCCCGAACCACCCCCTTCTGTTCCCCGCCTCTCCGTTGCTCCTCGCCTCCCGGTGCCCCGGATGGATTCCGTGTCCAGAGCACCTGGAGCCCTCCCGGTCTCGAAGTCTCGCGATCGCCGAGCGCCGCAGCTCCACCGCCACCGTCTCTGGTCGCTCCGCCGGTGGAGGTAGACGGCGATGGCGTGGCGCTATCTCGCCGTCCTCCTCTCGGCGCTGTTCAACCGCAGCCTCCGATCCTCCATACCGCCGCTTGCCCGTTCTCTCCGCCGTCCGACCGCATAACCCGCCTCCTCAACCGCCGATCCAGCCTCCCGCTCCGCCCGCTTCCTCACCCGCCACCGTCCGATCTCGCCGCTCCATCCGAGCCATCGGCACGCCCGCATCCCGCGCCACGCCGCCCACGCGTCGCCATCGCCACCAGTGGACGCGCGCTGGCTGGGCCGAGCTCGCACCGCTCGCTCGCGCTCGCTTTCACACAGCATGCGCCTTCGCGCGTTAAATCGCGGGCCGGGCCGCATCAGAGCAAAGCGGCCGGCCGCATCTGTTCATAACCATTTTCCAGTGATTTATTGATTTCTAAAATCCCAGAAAATCCAAATAAATCCTAGAAAATCCCAAAAATTCCCAAATTTCACCACTTTGCTCCAAATAATATTCCAGACCCATTGGTGACCTCCATTTCCACAGATCCATCCCAAATAAATTCCTAAAATTCCTCATTTGGAGATTTATGCAATTTACTCCTTTTTAAATAGTTTATTTTCCCTCGCTTGATTAGTCTCAAGCTGGATTTAATTCTGTTTTGTATGTTTGCGCTAGTGTCGGAGTCTCCGGAAGTTCAGTTGCAGACCCAGGAGCCAGGAGGTTCTTCGTTCGAGCTAGCGGAAATCATTCGGATTGACGGCAAGTCCCAAATCCTTTGATCATATTGAAACCCATGCTGTTTATATATGTTAATATGCTATTTGCATTGAGCTAGTTGTGAAATGTTAGTTTGAAATAAAATAAAATGTTTAGAATGACTTGTTATGTAGTTAATCCTACCACCGTTAAATGCCATGTTTAATTTGTAGCCATGCCCTTGAAACCCTAGAATTAATTATCTCATTAATCTAGATAATCAGAGATTATTATCATCATGCAAAGTCTTGTACCGATAAGGTTGTGGTGTGGGTCAATAGAATTTGGAAAACCCGACTCTAAGGTAGGGTGGTATGGGACACCGTATCTTAGGCGGAGAGTGCCTGGCGTGCACAAGGTAGGGTAAGGAGTGGGAGCCGCGAGACGGCCTCCGCCCATCTTTACCCTAGGGGTTGGAGTAGGGTAAGGGTGAGTGGGAAATCGCGAGACGGTCTACGCCCACCGCTTACCTTAGGTTGGGTCGCGGGCCTGGCGAGGTTGTGGACCATGTGAAAATATAAGGACTGAAACCCTTATGCTGAGCAAATGTCATAGAACTCGTTCAAACCACAGCAGTTGACTTGTCAACACTTGTCTAGTAGCTGCTCAACTCGATTGAAACTCTACAGGAGGTTTAGCAGTGAGGTTAGGCAAGCCGTGTTTGGGTGCCTAACAACGGTAGAGTTCACTCGAAGCGGACACCGTCTTTTCTTGTGTGTGTGTGTGTGTGCGTGTGAGAGCCAGACCCGAGTGAATTCTACCGGGTAGAGCCTATTTAAAGAGTTGAGCAGTGAAACGACCTGGCTTTCTTAACTCTTTAGCGGGAGTTAAGGGATCGTGTGGGTAAAGCTGAGCAAACTCTGCAGAGTCAAACAAATGGTATTCGAATACGCCGTGCTCCCGGTTATTGGAGCTGTGTCACTTGGGTGATTCCAGCAGCAAAGCTTAAGTAGTTTTGTAAACGTTTAACTTGTTTAGGTTGGTTAATGAACTCTTGTGGAAAACCCTGAGATCTTAAGAAGTAAGTTTTGAGTCCGTCTTATTAAAATGATTGCAAATAAAACTGCATCCACTCAAGGATAATAAACCAAATATATTCCCTTCCTTGAAGTTCCGTGCATGTAGTAAGTTAAGATCCCTTTGGGATTTCTTTGAGCCGGTTGGTTGGCTCACGGCTTGCTAAACCTAATCTTTAGAAGATCAAGACGAAGGAGAAGGTCTCCCGTTGAAGAAGTCCCGAGGACCTTTTCTTCGACGAGGACCCTGGTCAGAGGTCTCGCGCTTCAGCGGATTCTGGAAGACTTTTGTAATGTAAATATGCTTTGGGCTTGCACGCCCACTGTAAAAACACGGATGTTAATCCTTATGTCAAATATATGCTGGACTTTGGTTGTAAGCATGCAATGGTATACTCTTGCGCGACACTCCTTAACTGTTCATGCTTGAATAGTTACGGAATGCCGTGTCCGTACGCGCCCTTGGAAACGGGGGCGTTACAAGAATGTCCCAGCCCAAGCTGCCCTCGGCCAGCCGGCCTTACTGGACTCGACGCACTTCCACACAGGGGATTATTACATGTGGTTTCTGAACTATATGATTTATTGTGTCTGTGATAGTTCATTGTATAGCTAAATATTTTTCTGTTAGAAATACTAGCCACATCCTCTTGAAACAAGCAAGCAAATGTAGAGAGAGATATATCACAGATACACAGATATCGATCATAGATATACAGATATATTACAGACACACAAATTTACAAATTACAGATGAATTGTGATAATATTTTGACAACATGTTTATAGACACATAAAAAACATTGTTTGTCACTAAACCAGCAACATTCCCATGAGAGATTTTATTCATCCTCATTCGAGTGAAACTCTTAGGAGCATTCCCATGAGAGATTTTATTCATCCTCGTCCGAGTGAAACTCTCGTTTTTGGTTAATGACTTCCATCATTAAGAAAGTGCGAGCCATCCTCGAAGTTCGGAGTTCATTCATTTGGACTGTATTTGAAGGCCATGCAGGAAGAGTAAAGTCGCAAACACTTATGTATATTTATTGATAAGTAGGAAATAATTATTATAAGATTGACAAATCTCTGGATCCTTGGGTCTATCACCCATGATTTTTTTTGCATATGGCGGCAAACATAGAATCCACATATGTTGCCCTGTAGCTACTGGTAGCATTGTAAAAATAGAATTACATACATAAATTTGTTCAGCTTAAAAGGCATCATTATAAAGTGTGATATAGGATTATTGTATACTAACGGGTAGCAAAAATTACATCACATATCATAGTGTGGTGTTCCCTTCCACGTGTCTCCCTCCTTTTGCAATGTACGGGGCAAACGACCTACATGATTCAAAAAGTTAGCCTCAGCCATTGCAAACAAAGGGTATATAGAGTTATCTATGAATGAAATAAGTTTACCTATCGATTAATTTTGCACAAGTTTGAAGTTGTGATTGCCCATGATTATGGAATCAAGGTATATTATCTTATTCTACTTTAGTACAATGACAATTAGAATACACATGTATACCGCCATAACTAAGTTCATGTTGCGTGTGAAGTACAAATCAATGAGTATAGCAATAAATTAAGCACTTACCTCTAATTTTAAAATAGAAGTATGTACTCCTTGTCATTACGAGCATGCAATCCCATTGTTACATAATTCTCGATGTAGGATGCATTTTGGTTGATGCATTGCTCAGAGATCAAGTGTGGTACAGAAAACTGACCGGTTCTCTTTTTTTTTTGCTTGGCTCTAGCATCATGTGTCTGTACATAACCAAGGAGTTATGGCATTTATCAGTATTACATAAATGTAGACCGTAATTGTACACACTTACAATGTCCGGCATCTTAAAAGTAAGGCATCGAGGGTGTCGAAGTCGAAGCAAGGAGGGGAAACCGCAAGAAGGGGAGAGGTAGCTACTAAGGAGTGCAGTGTGGTAAAGGGCACGTCAGAGGGTAGACACCAGTGCCAGAGCGGCGGCCAACGGCAACCTCCAGGAGTTTAGGTAGCCTTCTCATCAAATTGAGTTCCTTGGTTCAATTGGCTTACTACCGATGCATCTTGGATGATCGTCCCTACAGCTCCCACCCTTGCCTCTACCCTCTGACATTCATTTGGTCATGCTTTTGTGTTGATGCAGCGGTGGCCCAGTGGTGGTGATGGTGGCAAGGTGCTGGAGGAGATCAACTACATCGTGGACCAAGAGAAGAAGCCCTTCTATGGTCATGATGACTTCGAGTCATTGTGGCCGAACAATGCCAAGAAGTCATCACGGGAGGAGAGCAACAAGATCAAGGAGCTCCACTACAGTGCCATCACCTCACGGCATACCCATACATTGATAGGGAAACTACAAGGTGATAAGATCTTCTAGTTTTTAATTGAATAGTCTTAGTGTCAAGTAAATTAAACTTGATGTTGGGGGTGCAACAATCCATGGCATGATTGTGTTGGCAGTGCATTAGTAAACTTTTTTATGTTACATGCTGCTTCTAATTTCTAAAATAGTTCATATATGTGTCGAGTATTGTTCTGATTAGATTATGGATAGGTATCTAGAGATAGTATTAGATTCGCGGTAAATTGGGATCTCAAATGGCCAAAGGAGAGTGAGAGCTTGATAGTACAAACATTTGTATGATTCCAGTGATCTCTGTACCAAGGTGGTCTATTCTCCATGTCTTAAATGCTTATAGTTGTTTTTCTTAAATTCTGAAGTTTCCAATTGCTTTAAAGATAAAAAAAATGATCATTCATTGTATGGAGTTTATTGCCAACCAAGGAACCAACGTTAATGGCCCTTGGAGTGTAATTTGATTTATGTCATTATTTTCCCTAATGTTTGGTTCATTTTACTTCATTCTAATAATTTTTTAATGCAAGGTTTAATTGTGCCATAATTCATGGATGGCGCACATTATGGGGAAATCAATGGTGGGGTTGAATGCATAATCCCAGGGCCCAAATTGAATGGTCTTCTTTGATATGGCACTATCAAGGTACCTTCTTATGTCTTTTTTAGTTGCTTAACGAGGCAAAAGCAAAGAGTTATTTGTGAATACAAACCCCTATCAATGAACAAAAATGAGCTAGAATAACAAGTTCAAACACATTTAGTGTGGTTAATGAGCCATGTAAAACTAGTCAGATCTTCCAATCTGCTCCATTGTTTTATTATGCAATGAGCCTCTAATCTCTACTTAGCTCTGTTCTATCCAACATTGTACTTGCTGTCTTTTTATCTTTTCCTCATTCACAGCTTCTAAGTAGTGTGGCAAAGAATCATCAAGCGCCTTGCTGCCTATCATTTGAAGATAAGGTAATTCAAAAAGGTATGGTGAAGATCTTTGAAAACTACATCAAAGAAATATTTCTCAGATGTTAGGGTTGGTCCGTTCCCCCCACACCCTAGCTCTCATTGCCTCCATGGAAATGAGGTTGATTATTGTTGGGGAGTAGCCCCCACCTTGGCCCAGTCGGCCCAATAGTCGTGAGGCCACATGATTGGCCCATCAGATCAAGGGAAAAGATGGTATTGTCCCAACAATTATAGACTAAGAGAGGTGCATTTATGTTACAAGCATCCTTATGGCTATAAATATGCATCTTAGGGCACCATGAGAGCCAGATTCTCTTTTTCAGACAAATCTAGGTAGCAAGACTTCTATCCCATGTCTCTATGGTTTGTAAGGCTCTGAGCAGCCCCTTTGTGCCCTCTCCGTAGCCCCATTATTCACTGTTTGGTTTGTAACCACAACAATTATAATGTTTTTCCTCTTCATTAGCTCTCTAGTAACTTTGGAAGCCTTGAATGAGAACATTGTGTTTTGCAAGGTAGTCAATATGTTTGTATGTCTTTCTTTTTTTATCTTGTTGTCATGAACAGATCAATTGGAAGAGGATTTTGTTCTTTACTTTGTTTACTGACATATTAGCAAGAACAAAATTGTTCAGATTTGTGTTAAACAAATGGTAGGACCATATGAAACCTATTGAATTATCGATCACACCAATTGATTAGCAGGCATTGGATAAAAATCAACTTCTAGAGGTTTTTTTCTCGAATTTTTAGTGAATATGTGTAGATTTTTATTTGCCTTACATATTTATTTTCACTTTTTTGTTTCTGATTAACATGGTATGCGTGGATGAGGTTCAATTTAGTTGTAACAAAGGCTAGCTTCCTAACTCCAACAGTGTGGACAAGCTTTGGCTCCTTTTGTACTCAATCCCGATAGGTTACCAAGGGCAAGAAAATCATTGATGGTGCAGAACAACATGAAGTGCAGAGCAAAGTTCTCTCGTTTGTCCGCATCCTATTCTTGTACCCCTTCGTTCCACAGTGTCACAAGATCTTCCACCAATGGTACTAAATATACATCAATATCATTCCCAGGTTACTTTGCCCCTTGGATAAGTAATAACATCAAAATGTACTTCCGCTTCATACACAGCCAAGGAAGAAGCTTGTATATGTATACATTCACGTGCTAGATGCTATGTCGGCTGCTCATATTACCGAAAGGATCCATTCCATCTATATTCAACCCAAACCTTATATTACTCAGTTCTGTAATGAAGCCTACAAGCATTCTATCGTTGTTCCTCCACTGGATAGAATTAGCAATCTTATTATTCTATCTTTCTTGCGCTCCTCCAAGTGCCAACGTAACAATCTTGCATCCTTTTGGTTCGCAAATAAATACTTCAAACGGAGAATTATATGCAGATACCATAACATCTTAGCAGGAGGTCCTTCCTTCACCTCAATGCCTTCGCCGTCATCGGAGTCATTCTTATGCTTGTATCGGGTTGTTTTGCACACCGGACAAACATGTAATTTTATATACTTTTTATAGTAAAGGATACAATCATTCAAATATGTATGTATTCTTTCTACTTCTATTCCCAATGGACAAAGAACCTTCTTGGCTTACTAGGTGGTTCCCCGCAACGCATTTCCCTCTGGAAGGATATTCGCTAGGAGATTTAACAATGCCGTGAAACTCTTGTCGGTCTATTGCTTACCTTTAATTTCAGTAGTTCAAGAATAGATGACAACCTTGTGTATTGCGGCTTGTAGCCCGAAAACAAAGGTTTCTTCAGGTCCTCCATCAAACCCTCGAATTTACCAAACTCTCTCTCACTATAGTTTCTTCTGCATCGCGTAGCATCTGATCCAGATTGTCATCATACAACCTATTCTCATCAAAAGCACAGTCCACAACTGGCATATCGTTGTCTCCCTTGATACCTTCCTATATAATCTTCTATTCACCGTGACTGGTCCAACATGTATACCCCTTTCGAAACCCCTTCAAATCAAGCGAGTTTCGATCTGCGCTGAGTTGGTAAACATCTTCAGATTATCGCAATCAATGCATGGACAGTATATAGTCCATCCCCTTCTTCAATATATCCTGCTCGGCCGCTCTTCTAAAAGCAAACACACCATTAATGTACTCTTCACTCACACGGTTCTCAACGTACATCCAGTTTCGGTCTATCTACACTACATATGTAACAAATTAGTGTCTAATTGGATTATTAATGCTACTATAGCTAGCCAGCTACACACTATTCATGAAGCAATATATATCAATCAAGAATTAATATATTGAAGTAAACTAGGAGTATTGACCCATTCTTAAATTGCAACAAACTACCAATTAAGCTAGATCTAAATCTAGATATCATCTCTCTTTATTACAAGACATATAAATTAGAAACAAATACCAACCTCTAATCACCAAATTAGAACAAATCGATCTACAAGCAGCTAGATTTACAATCAGAATGCTTCCCAAAGCTGGCTGCCTCCTTCAATTCAACGCAATGAAGATAGATTTATCGGGATCGGTCTGACTTAGTATTAATTAATAACACGGCGTATCCCAGACACGTTCAACCAGGAACTGTTTGTAATATATAATTATCATAGACAATTCATGTTAATTCACTTCTATGAACTATCACAGATAGTTCGTATTAATAAACTTTTATAATGTGTGCAAATATCACAAACGGTTCATGTTAATAACCGTCTATGAAATATCACAGATAGTTTTTAATATAAACCGTTTGTGATGTCTTTAACTATCACAGACGGTTCATGTTAATAACCGTCTATGAACGGTTATTAATATGAACCGTCTGTGATAATGGCTAATCACATATGATAAACGATCATTCCTGTAAAACCATATGTGATAATAATAGTATAGACAGTTTTCTATAACCGTTTATGATGAGACATCTAGTATAACTTATTTTTTAGTAGTGCCATCTTTACCTAAAACAAAGATGATAAGACAAAACTAGATAGATTAGATGAACGATTAGCGCGCACACACTATTGCTCCACTGGTTCTACGGTTCAACCAGTACATCCACAAGTCTTCCACTAATTTCCCCCCTTCATTGCAGCACCTCCAAACCCCATCTTCGCCTTCGTTGTCGCCTTCACCGCCTCCACGCCGCTTCGGCACCGTCACGACAATCTGCCCGTTCACGTACCCAGCCACCGCCATCGCCGGACAGCTCGCCTCAGGCAGCCGGGACCTCCACTTGTCAAGCTCCATGTCATCATCATCGCCATGACCCTCATCGCTGCCTCCGGCCCCAGCCTGCACCACTACCTTCACAACCCCAGGATGGATCCTCACAGTGCGCACCCGCACCACGCCTGCGCCCAAGGCGTTCGCCGCAACAAAGTGGAAGGCGTCAGAGCCTTCAAACACCGCGACGTCGGAGTCCGCCGGGAGCGGCAGCTCTAGCACCTTGCTGTACACGTGCGGCAGCCGCCGGAGGTCCTTCTTGCCGCTGCAGCCGCCGGTGGGCGGTGGATGGATGCTCATCTGCTCGCAAACAAATCGAGAACTCCAAAGGAAAGCTTTTTCTTTCTTGGTTCCTTACTTTTCTTGGTGGTATGGACAGGGCAACGGTGGAGAGGATGGGATTTATAGGGGTTCTTGACGTGCGGGGAAGATAAGCACAAGAGGGGGATCAGGATTAATTCAGGAGGAGGAGGTGAGAGGAGTCAGACGGAGGTTTGGTGTTGGACGGTGATAGGAGGGAGACCAGTGTGGTGTGCGTGTCTGCTGCTTTCTTTCTGTGTGCGCTGCGCGCGGGACGACGGGCGGGCACGTCAGGCGCGGTGGTGGGCTCCGGTGGCCTTGAAGATAAGGGCGGTATTGGCGCGTTTCAGAGGTTTTAATCCTCTTGGCATCCGTGTGTGCTGTGCTCCTTTCTGGTCAGGAATTGTGGGCGTCACTTTGCCAATTTTTTGGGTACACAATTCATGTACAAAACACGTACGCGTGTGTGTATCATCTCGAAAGGATTCTATTTAAGAAACACGCACGCGTGTGTGTATCATCTCAAAGGGATTCTATTTAAGAAACAGAGAGATTCAGACCAATCCTTAGGATCGAACCTAGGCCGAAGAGGCGGACAAATCAGTAACAAGTCAGCGTCTCAAAAAAGAAGAAAAAAAAGGTAACAACAATTCAGGCAAAGATGCGGGATACCTCGATGAATGGTTGGATGGGAGCTGCATGGGAAGCTTCCCGTGCTTGAAGAAATGCTCCGTCGTTAAAGGAGCAGGCAACTTGTGTTACAGGTGACATGGAAGGCATTTCTCGACGGTCAGATACGGCTAGGCGCCTCTCCGGGTTAGGCAAGTCACCTGGTCCGTACGTACAGAGGTTTCAATGGCAAGTTTTCTGCAGCAGCTGTGCTGTATCTGTATGTTGGCAGCAATAGAATTGTCAGTGTTGTTATGTCAATTCTAGCATGAAGGTATTTTCTCTGACATGGATTGTTCAACCGTGGTGTTTGGATATATACCAGTGAAAATTGATGAACATACAACAGAGCTTACCTAAAGCGCCGCACACTGTTTGGTTGCCGTGCCAGCTCACACTTTTTTTGGTTATCTAATCTGGATATGCATTCGTACGAGTGCTTGCTGTGGTCTTTTTCTGTGGTGATTACTGACAAGAGAGAGCAAGGGGTTTTTTTTTCCTGGTGTTACAATAAGATTGTTGTGTCTAATGGCTTTGCTGTTCTTCTGCTACTTGTGCCTTGCCGTGTTCTCGCGCTTTCCTGGTGTTGCGGCTTTCGCTGCAACTGGTAGGAGTGTGCTCATCGTCTTTTACTTGGTACTGTGGGTCTACCATATTATCCAGCGTTAAATTAAATCACTGAATTACATTATCCTTCTCCGTTTGCCTCTCTGATGTCACTGTTTTCAGTTAATTACTCCAGTTCATGAACCACTTGAGCATGCGAACCGCATTGCATCTTGTGCACGTAACCGCTAAACTTGGAGATTTATAAACTAGTCAGGCACCGGAGCATCCATATGCATAGGAGTCTCTGCGTGCATATTTTCACGAGCTTGCCAAAGATGACGCGTGCCATGGCGCGACATTTACAGAACAGAACTCTTGGAATCGAACATGTCATGGATTGTGGGAGAGGAGCAAGCACAACTTATAAGTGTGAGGGAGCCCTCACCCATTGGACTAGTCTTTTAGGGGGAGAAGGCCCAATACCACTTATAAGGTTGTTGCTCCGTTGCTCCGTGGGCTTAATTGTGTTCAGCCCATTTAGACCTGTGGCTCGGAATATATAACAAGTGGTATCAGAGCTCAGGTGCCTAACATCTCCTTGGACCTCATGGTTGCAGAAGTGTCCAATCCATGTGTGATGGGGAGATTGTTAGGAATAGTCACACATAGATTGTGGGAGAGGAGCAAGCACAACTTATAAGTGTGAGGGAGCCTCCACCCATTGGACTAGTCTTTGGGGGAGAAGGTCCAATACCACTTATAAGGTTGTTGCTCCGTGGGCTTAATTATGTTCAGCCCATTTAGTCCTGTGGCCTGGAATATATAACAGAACACGTATCAGTATCACACAGATTGTTTCAGTGATTCAGCTGTTCCTCGAATCCTTGATGGCGAGTAGTGGTACACTGGTACTCTCTCCTCCGCCTGAGAAAAATCTAAGACGAATATATCTGCTGGCCGACCCCTTGCTTTGTTGACATGCAAGTACCGATCCCAAGTCGTTTTCTTCACTCCTCCTGCTTGGAGCAGAAAAATCTGCCTGCCCTGCTAACTGAACCTGTCATATCATGTCATACGCAAGTTTCTCCCATCAGATTCATACGCGTTAATGTGTGATCGCTAATCAGAGAACTGCAGTGGCAATACGCCTCTTCGATCCTGTCCCGTCCTGCGCGAAGCTTCCGACCACTCCGGCGTGATTGCTTCGTCTGAACTACCGCTCCGATGCTTCTTCACTGTCTCGTGGTTAACCAGAGCTTCCGAAATGACAAGCGGAGATTTTCTGATTACGGGAGAACGGAAACCCACACCATACTGCCTGTTGTAAAAGAGTTATCATTCGCAGGTCCAGAGAGCTTTCTTTCTGGCTCTGGTTTATATTTTTTACTACAGTAACTAACTTTTAAACTGTACATCTTTTTTATGATAGGATTTATAGGTAGATTGTAGTAGACACTGTATCGAGTTCAGCTATCCCGGCCAAAATCACATACAATTATTTTCATTTACGTACTGTTTCTCACGAACAGACAGAATTTAAAAATATAAACCAAAAACCAAAGCCACATTATAAAAGAACACACCCATTAACAACTCATTATGTGATACATCCATAACATATATGGTAAATCAAACGACTACACTTCTTAGACCGTGGGTTTGCACTCCTTTACTTCTTTTAACATGAGAACTGATCTACAAGTGAGCTGCAATCGTCATCATCGACAAGGGAAACAAGCATGGTGAATGAATATGTAACGCCCTCGTTTTTGTGAACAGGGTTATTGTACGTCCCGTAATAGTCCAGAAATTCAGTTGCGAACAGAAAGAGTATCATGCCTGTCTACGAACATTTCAAAAGAGTTCATTTGATTAAAATAAGATCTAACAGCCAACTTTATAGCTTCAAGGGTGTCCAAGACCAAAATTTAACTTACAATCATAAGATTTAAAGAACTCCCACAGGAACGCTTAAGTGTAGTTGTAACCATAACACGAAAACGTGTAACATTCTTTCTTTATCCGATCACTGTGTTGGTGGAAAATAAAGTAAAACTAAGTACAACCAACTATACTCAACAAGTCACATAGGAAAAAGCTACATAACTACTTGCCAGGATTTTCAAATGATTGGGTTATAAGGGTTTTATTAAGTATTGGTGGATGCAGTTTTATTTGCAAACATATTTAAACACAAAATAACAAAGTAAGAACGTCTTAAGAGATTGGGGTTTCAAAATCTTGATTACCAAACTTCAACATTTTCAAATCATTTTCAAATATACTTATGCTTCGTTGTTAGAATCACCCATTAAACACAGCTTCGTTTACCGGAAGCACAACGTATTCGAATACCATTTATAAATGACTCTACAGAGTTACCCAGCTTTACACACAAGATATCTGATACTCATAATGTCAAGCTATAGACACGCAATATTGTAGCGTGTGACTAAGTTGAGATAACAAGGTTTTTCACTGCTCTTTTCTTTCTAATCTCTACTCGATAAGTGATAGACCTCATAGTGTGTAGGATCAAGGATACCGACTAGAGTGGGTGAATAGGAGGTTTTTAAAATTTTATTGCTCACTTAATTAATTCTTCACAATTTAAGCGACAATGAAGTAAAGCAATTAATCCTATGCAATTCTAGTTATCAATTTAGCTCTAAACAATCAAATGATCACAGTGAAGCAAATAAACAAGAGCAAGAGAGACAGGAGACACAACCGATATTTTACCGTGGTGATCGGAAACTTGCCTGTTTCCACTAGTCCACGTTGAGGTTAGCCAGAACAAATCGGACCGACTCCACGAATTTGAGTCGAAACACCTCGGTCACTAATGTAGCTCTTCCCCGCTCCGGGTAGGTGAGCTCCAACCTTCACAATCCGTCGGGCCTTCTCACAACCTTCTTGAGAAGATCACCGATTTCCCTTCCGTCCAACCGTCCAAGTGCAGGCAAGCACTAAGAGTAACAAATCTTGGGCTTTGCTTGAATGCAAACTAGTGCCAATTGGATTTGCAAATGAAAACTCTAGCACTAAATGCTCAACCACCTCACTTTGATGTGCAAAGGAAGAATTGAGGTGAAATGAATGCTCTAGGGCTTAAGAATTGTGCAATGAGTCTCTAACCTTAGCCCTTGTGCAGTGGTGGGGGTATTTATAGCCTCCACCAACCAAACTAGCCGTTTGACACAATTTCCCGCAAAAATCAGGATGAGCGGTACTACCGCCCTGCTGGGGCCGGTACTACCGCTCCCAAATCTTGCGTCAGAACGGCTCTGTCAGACGAGCACAGTTACCGTTGGATTTGGCGGCGCGGTACTACCGCCGTTGACATTTGCGGTACTACCGCTCTCCGGTAGTACCGCAAAGTCGGCGCGGTACTACCGCTCTGGCCGACATCCGAAAGGTCCAGAATCTGGCGCTCTCTGGAAAAAATGATCCGCTCTGAGGTCGGATCTTCCGGAGGCCGGAAGTACCGCTGAATAGTGCGGTACTACTGCTCACTGCGATAGTACCGACGTTAAAACGGCCGGTACTTCCGTTTCCGCACGACTTCAATTCGGTGCTCTCTGGAAAAATTGATCCGCTCTGAGGCCGGATCTTCCGCTCGCCGGTAGTACCGGCGTATTACACAGCGGTACTACCGCTCTTCCAGACAGAGCACAGAAAAAGGTATTTAAAGTAACTTAAATGAGTGCATGCTTCTAAACATGATCCAATTTGCACAAGAAATCTGATTTCAAACTACTTGCCAAGATCCCTCTTTATGGTACGGTTATCTACCCTATAATCCGGTCTTCCACCATTTTCCTAAGACCGGTAAAATAAAAAAGGTCCTATTCTAAATGTACCTTTGTCTTGAACCAGCTTGGGTCTTCTTTTATGTTCTTTAGTTTGCATCTTGTCACCATCACATGGATTTGACCTTCGCATGCTCATACAAAACATTAGTCCCATATTCATGTAAGTTGATTAATTACCAAAACTATTTTTAGGGGCCTAGATACTTTCATAGTGCCGGGCTCGACTCTGTTTGGACTTACCGTCTCATTCGGTACGTGATGGACCTCACGAGACCTACCATATTTAATCTGGTAGGCAATGGACTCACAGGACCTACTGTATTTACCTAGTAGGTGATGGACCTCACAAGACCTACCTTTTTAGCTGATAGGTGATGGATCTCGCGGGACCTACCATTTTCTACTCGGTAGGTGATGGATCTCATAGTGCAGAGATCTTTGAATTAATGTCCCAACTCTGATTAGGCCTACCGTATCTAAAATCCAAACACCCTGTAGATATTAGATTGAATTGAGCAGTTAATTGACCAAGTCTTGATAAGTCAAAACTCGTGGTTGAACGGTTAATATGTTCTTTACTCAATATAAGATTTTACCATCTACAAACTAATAACTCAATGCACCGCGGCACTGCCACTACAAGTGTAAAACAGTTGAATTTTCTAAACTATCATGGTATATTTTATAGTAATTTATTATTACTAGGACTTATTAAGGTGAATATGACCATCAAATAAAACAGGGCTTTTTCAGTAGTAGGGCATAGCTAATTCTCACGTCATTCTAAACATTTATTTTAAGCAAATAACAGTGTGTAAATAACAGTAATGAAAATATTGTAAATAAATAATTAAAATAATGTAGATTTGCCTCCTTGTCCATAGTCTCTGATTGTTTAACTATAGTCTTTAGACTGGATGCTGACTTCTTGTGGCTTCTTCGTCGACCAATTGGTTTGGTCCGAGTATTAGCGTGGAAAACGAATGCAAATAAATTCCTGCTTTGCAGAATATAAGCTGGGAATAAAAATGCAATAAAATAACCAAAAGACAACGGAAATAGGTTTGGGTGGTCAGGGTTTAGGTGATACTTGGTTTGAATGGGTTAGGTTGAAAATAGATTAAATGGGTTTGAGATAGACAGAGTGATCAGAGATGGATTTCTAAGAATAGTGATAGGTCTAGGATAGTACCGGTTTCAGATTGAAATAATATCGACTTGAGTTGTGAATAGGTTAGGTTACTATAATGGTATTGACTTGGTTTAGGTTTTATTGGAGTTTTTTTTTGGCGAAATGGAACTGAAATGGTGAAGACGGGTTGAGGTTGTCGATAGGGTATATTCAAATTAGATGGCCCTTTGGCAAGGGAGATGGGCCAGAAGAGTAACTTGGACAGGGTTAGGCTTGGTTCAAAATAGTATTTGGGTTGCTAGGGTTTCATCAGAATCTCTTTAGGCTTGACAGGGTTGAGAATAGGCTCCGTGGTCAAATCGGGTATTTGTATGTCTAATAGGTTTCGGTGAACGGCATTGGTTTGAACATTCACGGGTTTAGGTCTAAAATTTTTGTTTAGGTTTATTGGGATTTCATTGGTGCCTAATTTGGCCAAATAGAGGTGAAAATGAGCTTTGTTCAGTAAAGATGGCCAAAATGGCTATATTTGTGTTTATTGGGTTTTGGGTGAATAGTAATGGGCAGAATAATACTGGACATAGGTTCAAAATAACTTCTAGGCTAGTTAGGGTTTTATCAAAGTCTAGTTTGGTGAAACAGAGTTTGGAATGGTGTAGACCGGCTTGAAATGGACAAAATGGATATATGTATGTATTTTGGGTGAATATTAATGGGTATTTACTGTTCTTTAACGGGTATGCACTGTTCACATTGGGTTTGGTACTGTTCAAGTGGGTCTGTCCTTTGTGCCATCAGGTTTACCATATAAATCGGGTCGGGTCATAGTAATGAACAGTAACGGGAACCTTTTACTATTCACCTTCTTCCTGACGCACTGCTACAGTGCCCAAGAACAGAGGAAAGATGGCATCGGCTAATGGAGAAACTATGAGCGTCTGCGATGAAACCTGAGACCATGAATGGGTTCCTGGGACTCCAAGTGTTCCATTTTGAGGCTCGATGGCAGTTAGGGATGAAAACGGAACGGAAATATTCCATACCGAACCGCATCGTTTTCTACATTTGACCCGATCGAATTCGTATTTTCGGACAAATTCGAATTCGGTTCGAAATACGGAATACCAAATTCGAAAACGGAGCGGAAACGGTTTAGACGTTTTTCGACCGTTTTCTACTTTTCTACATTTTATTCGGAATATACCGTATTGTAAATACGGTTTAAACCGAATTTGGCCCAGCCCACTCCCAGGCGCCCCAACCCTACTCCTCCCCTTCCCGAATCCCTTCCTATCGACGCGGCGCGCGCACCGCAGATCCCATTGCCCCGCCGCGCCCTCCGCGCCCGCCTCACCGCGCGCCTCGCCTCTCGCCTCGAGGCCGACGCCGTGACCTCCTCGTTCCCCGCCTCCGTCCTCCGCATCCGCAAGCTCCTCCTCCTCGCGCCCCTGCACCACCGCCTCCGCCTCGAGCACATCCACCTCCTCCGCTGCGACCTCGGCCTCCCCGACGATTTCGCCGACTCCGTCATCCTATCCCACCCCGCAGCTCGCCGGTACGCCTCTGCCGCTCCCCACCGCACCTCCATCGCCACGCCTTCTCACCTCGCTGCTCCAAATCCTTCGGGCCGCCTCCACTCTCCACCGCCGCAGCCCCTTCTTCGCGACGCCGCCGCCCTCAACTGTGCGCCGCCATCTCTTCCACCTCCGGCGGCCACCTCTTCTTTACCCGCGCCACCTCTTCCGCCCTGCGCCACCGCCGGCCGCCGCCTCTCGTCTTTCCTTGCCTTCCCCTTGCTTCTAACCCTAGCCCCCATTTGCTCTCTCCTCTCTTCTCGCTCCGCCACCCCTTCTCCACCTATCTCACCCTCGCTCCTCCATCCTCAGATCCACCGCGCCACCCCTTTTCTCCATCCGCACCGCCACCTCTCCTCCTGCTCTCCCTCCGTCGCGCCTCCCTCTTCGCCGCCTTCTTCCCGTGCGCCGCTGCCCCATCCACCGGTCGTCGCCTCTGCTCCCTCCACCAAGCGCCGGGCCGCCGATCGACATCTCCACCGAGTCCCCTTTAGCGCCGCCGCCGGCCGCCACCACTTCAAGGTCGAGCAGGAGTCCGGCTCCACCTCCTGCGCCTTCTTCGGATACAATGGTATCTTCATCCTGCACCTTCTACAAATCATGCAGTTTGGTGTCGATTAGCTTGAGATCGATGGTTTCCAGGGACTGCTGTTATGTGGAGGATACGGGCGATCACCGAGGCCGGCGGCTGGAAGGACAGGACGACCGTGGAGGACATGGATTTGGTGATGATGTGCTGAATTTTATTGTATTGTTTCGGTGATGATGTGCTGAATTTTGCTCTGATGAGTTGCATCTATTCAGGACCGTTGGTCTTGTGGACCAGTAAATCTATTCAGGAAGATGGTGTGGGATATTATACAGGCTAAGCCGCTAAGGTTAGCATTGGTTCATGTTGTGCAAATGCATTCCGTTTTAACAAGTTTCATGTTGAAGAGGGTGTCGCATTGGAAGAAGTTTTATGTGATCTACCATTTCTTCCTGGCACGGAGGATTATCTCACACATGGTCACCTTCTTCTTCTACTGCATGGTCATCCCGGTGTCGGTCTTCTTCCCTGAAGTAGAGATACCCAAATGGGGTGGTGTATGTTCCAACGGCAATTACTCTTATGAATGCAGTCGGCACTCCAAGGTTAGAACTTACTTGGTACATTGCTTTCATGGAAGCTCCTGATGTGCTTTTCAGTTAAAGATGTTTTGAAACTAATATGGAGCATTGTTCTTTTCATTTCTGAAGGAATATAGGTAGTATAGTAATTTGCATGTTCTTATTTTTCCCATGGTATCACAATCCATACATTAGGCCATCATATAGATGTTTTCGTATTGAATTTTCGTATACCGATCGTGTTCGACATAATTCCGTTCGAATTGGTTCGTTTTCAAAATTCTCGATATTCCGTAAGTTCGCGTTCGTTTTCGTGTCCGGCTTTACCGCTTTCGCTTTCGTTTTCGTATTCAAATGTAGAAGTAGAAAACGGTTGAGGAGTTTTCCGACCGTTTTCATCCCTAATGGCAGTTGGCAGGCTCCGGTTGGCTGGTAGCGAGGAAGTTTCTTCTTGGGATGTTTGAATGGCACAGGGGTTCTCCATGGCTTCAACCAACAAGAGCATGGGTATTGGAGCATCCTTGGGGTGAGGATGTGACAGTGGTATAACTGGCTATGGTGGTATGGTGTGGTTTTGACCGACAGGGAAGTAGGTGGGCGACAAGCTATGGGGTCTGTGGGGCTAGGGTGAGTTGGCGATGGGGTTTGGGGTGTCTTGAGGAAGCTATGTGCCAGAGCAATTGAAATATGAAGAAAGTAATGGCATGAATTGGAAATGTGGGGCTTACCGGCTTATACGACGACGACGAAGTTCCTTTGGACGACGAGGGGAAAGAATAGCTTGGGGAGCTTTATGATTGCTAATGCTGATTTTAGAAGTGCTCACCGGTTTATATAGCACGAAGTAAGGCGGTTCGGGGGAGGGGAGAGATATTTTGGGCGAAGGAGGTGCTAGAGGGTTTGGCGGCTTGGTTAAGGGAAATGACGGGTATTAAGGGAGTTGTCAGAGGTACTATCATCGAGGAGGTATGGCATTTGAATTGGCAAAGGCGGTGCCTAACCAAATCTTGCGACTGTTGTCGTCTCTCAGCAATTTTGCCTTACAGTGAATAGTGTCAACTGGCTGTGTTGCGCATAGAGAGATGGGGAGATGGTACGGCGGGGAAAGGTGGCGTGAATGGGCGAGGAAGGAGCTGGATTGGGCCAAGAACCAAATGAAATCAAGATTGAAAGCATTTCGGTTGAATTTGAAAATTTGAGTTGTTTCAGAACCAATCAATGACGCAGGCAATCGGACTAATGGAATAGGACACTAAAGATGGAGTTGGCAGATGTACCTACATACTCTTTCTTCTACCACCTACCTACCCACCCACACAAAGAGAGCATGTCCGGTGCTCCCGTTGCTACCGGTGCTCTACTTTTTGAAAAACATGCAAATGGTCCTGAAAAATTTTAATTTTTTTTGTTACATAGGATATACTTCTTTCGTCTAAGTTTATAGGACACATTTTTTGAATGATCTTGTCCACAAATATAAGGCGTATTTCATGTTTCAATACAAATTAATGTGATGCCCCCAGCTTTAATAAATATCTAGCTTTACTTGATATTCTCTACATACGTGCATTGAATATAATGCTTAGAGATAACAATTAGGGTAATCTAGTCATTTTTAATATCTCTTTAGTCTATGTATAAAGAGAAAATACGCTTTATAAAATTAGAAAGGGGAGTAGTTATCAAGAGAAACAAGAAGATAAATTTCATTAAACAATGGCTTTATGTTTTTTCTTTTTATTTTGAATTTCCTTTTCAACAGGATTTTGTCTTTTTGTTTCTTAACATGTAGGTCGAATTTAGATTTGAACTTTCGTGGCATGATAGATTTATTTTGTATCTGTCTAACCAGAAGTTTTCAGAATTTTTCGTAACTATTGACGTGGTTTTTCGAAGAGCGCAAGCACCGGTAGTACAGTGAGAGCAGCAGGGGGTGGGAGCACGGAAATGCTCCCCACGCAAGCCGACCGCGGAGGTGGGCCCCACCCACGATCGACGGCTGCGCGTCGTCGCACTCACGTCACGTCCCAATCTCGGCGCCCCACATAATTATCCCGCGTTAAACTTTACTCGCGTCCTGCTAAACCAGCGGTGGTTCTTAGGTAATTAACCCCGAACCCGAGCCCCCTTGTAATTAACCCCGCGTTGCACTAAACTAAACCAGCCGCGCGTTTTTGCAGTCTCCCCCTCGGAAACTTTACCCGCTCCCTTTGCTAAGCTTCCTTCCTTCCCTTGTCCACCTCCGTCTTCCTCCGCTCCCTTCCTCCTCACGACTTGTCTCCTCGCCGATCGCATCACGCGGCGCCCCGAGAAAAATCTGTGGCGGAGATGAAGAACCTGTTCAAGAGTAAGATCAAGTGGCAGCACCGATCCAACGAGCCAGCGCCGCCGCAGCAGCCGCAGGGGCAGGGTCAGGGGCAGCCGCCGTCGCCGTCGCCGTCGCCGGCGAGCTCCCCGTCTGGGGCCGCGCCGGCGCTGTCGTTATCTACGACCTCCTCCGCGTCCCCTTCCGCGGCTGCGACGCCGACGGCGGCGGCGGCTGCTGCGGGTGGGGGAGGGGGAGGCGGAGGCGGAGGGGGTGGGGAGGACTACATGTCGTCCGAGGAGGAGTTCCAGATGCAGCTGGCGATGGCGCTGTCGGCGTCCAACAGCGACTGCGTGGGGGACCTCGACGGGGAGCAGATCAGGAAGGCCAAGCTGATAAGTCTCGGCAGGGGCGACCGCTTCGCCGCCGGCCGGGACGAGCGCCACACCGCGGAGTCGCTCTCCAGGCGCTACTGGGTGAGGCTCGAGACCCGCGGATTCGATTTGAACTGGATATATGCTGAACTGCACATTTCCGTGTCTTTAGTGAGATATTAGGTCCGCTAGTTTATAGAACAGTCAGACTTAATGTAGAGCAAGGTTGCGTTAATAGTTCATGTTTACCAGTTATCACTTCAATCAATTCTACCATTAAGTTTTTCTATTCATATCACATTTAAATTAAGTCATGGTTTGGGATAGTAGCTTATGTGTCTATGTCTAGATTGTTTTCAACCTTCACCTCAATCCGTGGAGTGGAAAATCACATATAGAGAAGTGCTAGCATTTAGCTGCTGCATGCTAGTGGACTGCGGAAGTAGAAAATATTTAGAAGGCAAAAGGAATGGTCCCGGTTGGAGGTGCTTGTGGAAGCAACTACCGGCTTTCTTGATCACATTAAGCTGTTTTTTTTTGTAGACGTTATGTTGATGCCGTTAAAAATACTTAGTGAGCTACATGCTATTCATTGCTAATATCTATTTATAGAGGGTCTGCCTGGGCAGGCAAATATTGTTTTTTTTTAAAAAAAACTTCCCTGGTGTGCCAGTTAAGCTCAAATATTCAGCAAACATGTGCTATCCATTTCTTATATCCATTCATAAAGATTATTTGCTGATGGATAATCTGAATACAGTTGCTGGTTTGGGATAGTATCTTACTTCCTGTTTGTTGATAAGCTTCACCTCAGTCAGTGGAGTGGAGAATCATAAATGGAGAAGAGAAAATGCTACTATTTAGCAGCTGCATGCATGCTAGTGGACTGTAAAAGCAGAATATATTTAGCACGATGTAGGAATGGGTCAGATTGAGGTGTTTTTTTGATGCAACTAAAGCCTTTCTTGGTCACATCGAGCTGTTTTTTCTACATGTTGTGTTGATGCCATTCAAACACTTAGTGAGCTTGATGCTATTTGTTCTATTTTTTATTTGTAGATATTCGCCTGGGTCAGGAAAGTATCAGTTTTTTGTCCTCCCTGATGTGCCAATTAAGCTCAAATAATTAGTGAATATATATCTATTCATAAAGAGTATTTGCTGCTGGATTGTACTTTTTATGATTGTTCTCCATTCTGACTTTCAGGACTACAACTTTCTTGATTATCATGAGAAAGTTATTGATGGCTTCTACGACATATTTGGCCCCTCTATGGAATCCTCTAGGCAGGGGAAGATGCCATCTCTAGCTGATCTTCAAACAGGCATAGGGGACCTGGGCTTTGAAGTCATTGTAATCAACCGCGCCATTGACGCTACATTGCAGGAGATAGAGCAAGTGGCACAGTGCATCCTGTTGGACTTTCCTGTTGCAAATATTTCAGTTTTAGTGCAAAGAATAGCTGAGCTTGTCACAGATAATATGGGTGGACCTGTGAAAGATGCTAATGACATGCTCGCAAGGTGGTTGGAAAAGAGTACTGAGCTGAGAAACTCACTACAGACTAGTTTGTTGCCTATTGGCTGCATAAAGATAGGGCTGTCTCGTCATCGTGCCCTACTTTTCAAGGTCAGCTTTCTCTCTCTCAGTGTGTGTGTGCGCACGCTTGCTCGCCGTGCACATCCCTCAGAAATGTAGAATATCTTGCACCTAGTCTGGTTAGACCTGGTAGACCTTTGAAAGGGGTTGTTTTGTTAATGTTTGACACAGAGACAGGACCCTGATTCCTAGTTCATAGCTTGGGCCTTGGATGGGTATATTAAGCCCATACCAATACCCACCCTGACCTGAATGGCAAAACTTGATGTCAAAACGACGCACTCACCGTCAAAGGCAACTTTGAATCTATGGTGCATTTGCTCGTTAACTGAGATTAAGTTTAAATGCTACCCTTACTCCATCTCCATCTATTTATCATTGTGAACTTGGAAGTGGGTACCCAACAGGTGGTGTACACCCTAGCCGGTGTTCACCTCCAGCTGTCCAGCTTGACACCACCACCGGCCTTGCATGGACAGAGGTTCCTTGACCCCCACATGTGGCTGTGACGGAGTAGAGGGGGTAGGAGAAGAGACATCAAAGAGATAATGAAAATGGTTCTGCTTGTGTTCGGGTTTGAAAAAGTTTTGTTTTTCAACTCTTTTGGTTATACGGTGTATGGAATCTAGATTACATCAGTGAAAATTTGATCCCCATCAAATTTAGGATGTCTTTCCTTAGAAGTTATTGACCTTTTCCCCCTGGTAAAGTACCAAAGGATCACTCTAAAGCACCAGTTTTAATATACCTAAAACACTCCTTTGTTGTTAGACATGCTTACTAATCACTACATGCCATGTGCTTGCGTATGTTGGATCTTGTAAAAAATTGACCTTCTCACCTTGTCATGAAACTGACAAATACTATGGAAGCATATCAGCTTCTTAATTTATTCCGCCATTTGAGTGGTTTAGATTGAGTTTGTACCTACTAATTGATATAATGGTGTTTTTCCATGATTTCCCTATCAGACAGTAGCGAAAAATATATTGATGGTATTCATTAGTAATTGATGAATCGTGGTCCAACACAACTTATATACGTACAAAATTGAATTGAAATGAAATCAAACAATGCTCGAGAGTCAAGAGTAAATGTAGAGAAGCCCGAATATATTGAACTTAGCACCACATCTCTTCATTTGCCTGAACATACCTAGAAGCATTCTTAACTTCTCATATCTCTTGTACCTCTTCATGCAGATTCTTGCTGATAGTGTTGGCATTCCATGCAAACTTGTCAAAGGGAGTAATTATACTGGTGATAATGATGATGCCATTAATATAATAAAGATGGACAAAGATAGGTATTGATGTATTTGAGCATTGCAGTTTGTTCAAAGCATAATTATTTCTCAGGGAAACAATCCAAATTCATTATTCATCTACTACCACTGTTTGTAATATATTTTAATTTATTCGCTACTCCATGTTTGCTAAGTAGATTTATGTCTTGCAATATTTTTATGCAGGGAGTTTTTGGTTGACCTGATGGCTGCTCCCGGTACTCTTATTCCTGCAGATGTCTTAAGTTGGAAGGGCAATTCGTTAAATTCTAACAGAAAACTCGGCCAGAATCAGATGGCTGGGTCATCAAGTACCATTGATCCTAATCTGGGTGCCAATGCATTGCCACTTGAACATAAAGGTGTCCAACTGCCTTTGTTTAGCAGTGGTGATTGGATATCAGCCAGTCAATCTGGATATGGGAAAGAAGCAGCCACAACATCTTCACAAACCTCTTTGGGTGGCACATCATCTGTTACTGCTGGAAGTGTTTTTGATGGTTCTTGGATGTTAGTTTCTTGTGAGCAATCAGATGAGCCATCAACTTCTGCTGGTACATCGTCACAGCAGAAAGTTGAACTTCCAGGTGGAGAACATTCACAGAATGGGAATATAAAACCAACTTCAGATCTGCAGGAAAATTCAGAGTCCAGAAACCTATTTGCTGAGCTTAATCCTTTTGGGGTATTGAGTCGAAGAAAACATCAGTACCATTCAATGGGCCAGTTAATAGAAACAATGAGTTGCAAAGGCGTAGAGAGAACATAGTCCCTAGCGCTGCAAGACCACAGCAGCGATTGGTTATGAAAACTGGTCTCCTTACAATGATGTTTCCAACAACAAGCAGTACAACTATGTTCAGGATTCATTTGCACGTAGAAACGTTGGCGATAATGTTGCATCATCATCTCAGGTGCCACGGTCAGCTGCAAAGAATGCTAATCTTAATGCTGGAGTGCGTAATGATACATCATATGTGGCATCAACTCATAATTATGACAGTATTATTACTGGTTTCTCTACCATGAAAGTGTCTTCTACTGCTGGGATTGGGAAGGTTCCTGAGAAGGTTATGTGTGGTGATTTGGACAAAGGTCCTACAAATTCTAGACTGGGGGATCAAACACAATTAGAAAGGCATAAATGGGGTAATTCTGCAGAAGGACGGTTTCCAACTAATACAGTTCAGAATCTAGCAAAAGAATTCAAGGAAAACTTAGATGGAAAGCAAGACAATAAGAAGTTACCTCCTGATCCAAAGAAGTCTCCGCTTGACAGATTTATGGACACATCAATGCCATCAAGAAATCCGGAATCCATTTCACCATCCTCTGCAAGGTCACACAGGCTTGATACCATGTTCGATGATGTGTCTGAATGTGAAATTCCTTGGGAAGATCTTGTGATTGGTGAAAGGATTGGCTTAGGTATTACTTTGCAACCAAGTTTTGATGTATTCCTTACTGTCCTTTTGCACGAACAAGTTGAATTGACACACTCTTTTCTTTAGGGCGACATATTTAAAACTTGTCATACAATGTCACTTTGTTAGTGTGTTTAGTTATGTGCTTTTAATTCATTGCACTATTAGGAGCCAATTTGTTGCATGAACTTGCATCTTCGTGTTCTCTGCAAGGAAACAACTGAATGAATTGCTTCCTCCTTCCAATAGGTTCATATGGAGAGGTGTACCGTGCTGATTGGAATGGAACAGTAAGCAGTTCTTTCCCGTCATTTGCATCTTGAGCTTTGCCATTCTTCCAAGATGTTATATGCACGAAATGGTCATAATTAAGATGAGAAACCAAATCATGGAGCATACTTCACTTTTTCCTTATTGGATAACTTGGTTCTGTCAACACAGTGAAGTTTTTGTTTATTTGCAGGAAGTAGCTGTAAAGAAATTCTTGGATCAAGATTTCTATGGTGATGCTTTGGATGAATTCAAGTGAAGTAGGTGAAAGTATATGTTTTTCTATCTTATAGCTGTACTAAGTGTATCATTTATTTTTCATTTAGTTCATTGTTGCTGCAATGTTTGATAATTGCATGTATTTTCTTTTACAAGGTGCGGATTATGCGTCGACTGCGTCATCCAAATATTGTTCTCTTTATGGGTGCCGTTACACGCCTCCAAACTTATCTATCGTATCTGAGTATCTTCCAAGGTATAACAGTTTTGTCTTTATTTTACTGCATAGCTAGGTGATAATCTTTTGTTTCCGTGTTTGTGAATCAAGTTACAAGTATCCTGGTCCAGAGTTCGAACAACATGGAAGAAATTCTAGCTGGCAGACCTACATAGAAAGTTCATTGGCAGACCTACATAGAAAGTTCATTTAACAACTTAGCTTTAAAATGGAATGCAATACTGAAGGTTCTATATGCTACGTAATAGGAAAAATTCTCCTGTTCATCAGATTCACATAAAATCTAAAGATCTATGTGTTCTTCGGAGGTGGCATGTATTTATCATACCTCCAATATAATGTCATGTAACCAGTGTTACTGGGACTTATCAGCACGTCGACATGCATCCGCGCGTCGACTCGTGTTTGACACGGCGGGATGCATCTCCTGACACCTTTGCCCGTGTCTTGGTGGGCGCGAACATGCGTCTGCCACGGCACATGTTATCGGCTCCTCGGCCGACGTGGTGGGTGCCACCACCGAGGACGTGGGGGATACGGGGGACAACGCAGCCCATGCCCCAGGACTCCGCCGAGGTCTGGTGGCTGGTGCGGCAGGAGATGGCGTAGGGCTAGGGCTTGTTGCAGGAGAGCAGCTTGTGCGTGAAGTGCACGATGTCGGGGCGGATCAGAGCGCGGAAGACCTCGGCGAGCGTGAAGCCTGTGGTGTTGGTTGCCATGTCACCCTCTAGGCCTCTAGGGCCTTCACGGAGATGAGGGGGCAGTTGTTGGCCATGGCGGCGGCGACGGGGCGGCGGCTAGGGTTATCGGGGTGGCGCGTGGGAGGGAGGACATGGAGGCGGGGCTTGAGGGGGAGGGCTTATATAGGTGGAGATGGCTAGGGTTTGGGTGCTAGGGTTAGCGAGGCGTGATCTGATCCGTTGACTCAGAATGAGTGGTGAGATTTGGTGAGAGGCAAGTGGATTGGGCCTAGAGCTTTTAGCATATAGGGCCGGCCGTGTTGTGGTCTTGCTTTTTCTATTTTGGGGGTTTCCTATCATTTTTATGAAAAAATATATTTATATTAGCCGAATCCCAGGATATTGTTTTCTAAAGTTTGCCGAATCGGACACCCGAATCCGAAGCGGACTCCGACACCCGTGTCTGAGTCCTGGTAACACTATATGTAACTCATGTTCCAGTCTTAAGCAAGTCTATAATGGATGTGGTTCATGTTTGATGGTTCACACTTCACTGATATGTCCTTGCTCAGGGGAAGCTTATATAAGATCCTTCACCGTCCTAATTGCCAAATTGATGAGAAGCGGAGGATTAAGATGGCCCTTGATGTGGTAATGATGGATCTTGTATATTTTCTTGTCATGTTTGTTTATTTGCCCATGTTTATGCAGATGACTGTTTTCTCTTAAGGCCAAAGGCATGAATTGCCTGCACACTAGTGTACCAACAATTGTTCACCGGGATCTTAAATCACCAAACTTGCTGGCTGACAATAATTGGAATGTAAAGGTATGTGTTCCTTTTGCCTTTTAACAATTAAAATATGACAGGTCGTAGTCATATTAGTGTGTTGGTGTATTGGCTCACCAATGATATAAAACAGGTTTGTGATTTTGGACTTTCACGCTTGAAGCACAGTACATTTTTATCATCTAAATCCACTGCTGGAACTGTAAGTAACTAGCACCTGGATTATAACAGGATGATTTTTTACTTTCTTTAATCATATTGAAACATTTACTGGTTCTATTTATGAATTAAAATATACTTTTTGGGTATCCCACCAGCCTGAGTGGATGGCACCTGAGGTCTTGCGGAATGAACAATCAAATGAAAAGTGAGTGATTTCTTGATGTGTCTCATTTCAACTGTTAAGTTTATGTCCTTGCTAATTCCATTTACTTGTTCATTCTGGATATTCTGTGTGAAGTTGTTCAGCAATTACTCTGGATGGGATGTCTATCTTCCCATTGGAGTGCTTGTGTTTCAATTTTCATGCTTGAACTTTTGACTCCTTGGAAGTTGGGATGGGATATAATGCTCTTAAGTTTCATGTCATGGGATCCTGCATCTTTTTAGTTGACAATTGGGCATGTAATGTTGATTTAAAAAATTGATGATTAGTTTACCAAGTGTGATAATTTTTTTTTTTGAGATATGGCTAGTCATTCACTCCTTAGATTGGTTTGGCAATTCGCCATCCACTGGAAATGTGGAAATACCAGAAGTTATTGTGTAGAAATCAGAAATGTGCAGAACTACAGATCAATTAACTGATCTTCCCAAGAAATAGGAAAAGTTTGACCAATTGTTTTAAAGGACCTGTGTATAATTCTTTATAGGGACGGAAATATGATCTCCCTCCCGAACCCTTCAGCTTTTTTGTTCTTTTCCCTTTTTTGGGGGATTTGTGTGACATCTGAATTAGTCTCACTTAACCATTACCTGAAACTTTTGCAGGTGCGATGTTTACAGCTTTGGCGTCATCTTGTGGGAACTAGCAACACTTAGAATGCCGTGGGGTGGGATGAATCCGATGCAAGTTGTGGGAGCAGTTGGCTTCCAGGACCGACGACTTGACATTCCCAAGGAAGTCGATCCTCTAGTTGCAAGGATTATATGGGAATGCTGGCAGAAGTGAGTTTCTCAAATTTCAAAAATAAACTTGTTTTATGTTGTGTCGAAAGAGTACTCCCAAGTCTTCCTGTTTTGGTCCTAGCAACTCAAAAATTTGATGTTGATGCTAAATGCGAGCTAATATGTGGTTTATTAATTGCCAGGGATCCAAATTTGCGCCCTTCTTTTGCACAGTTAACAAGCGCTTTGAAGACCGTTCAAAGGCTAGTAACCCCATCTCACCAGGAGACGCAGAGCCCCCCTGTGCCTCAAGAGATATCGGTGAACTCTTCTACCCCTTGAGGGCTATTCCACACTCAGTTGTGAGGGGAATCGTTGATTGTTGCCGTTAGGTTTGTCCAAAAGTCTGCAAATGTGGGCGCATTGTGTAGATTGAGCGCCCCAGATGGTAGACATCCTGCTGCCGCGACAAAGTCCCCGTGGCAGAGTACGTGTAGAGTCGTCCGTCAGACAACAATCGGAAGAAGAAATCCAGTTTGTGGCATCTCATTTTTTTCATGTCCTCGTTTATCTTTCCCGTTGTGCATCCAACTGGGTGCGAGCCCTCTATAAGGCAGCAAGAGCTCATGGATTAAGAAGTGTCTGATTGTGTTTGCGAGTGGATTACATTCCGATTGCCGCGCAAAAGGGCCGCAATCTTGCAGGTTTTAAGTGTTGTAACACTGATTTTCAAAAGAAGAAAAGTGTGCTGTCACACTGTACAATTAGAACCCATCATAAATTCGTAATAAGACTGGGTATTCTGGGGGGAAGCTGTATGATACATCTGTGCTCATGACTGTCTCAGCTACTGAATTGACTGTCACCTGCGAGTTACGAACATCAACAATGTCAACTAGCACAAACATTTCCTTGAGATGTAATTTACTCCCATTGTCGATTCACCTCTTCTTAAGGGGTCTCTTAGTTCTTATGTCTGCGCGCGCCTCTTAATTGCACCAGAAATTATCATTTACGCCCGTAATTGAGGCTCTATGGCATCCCCTGTAAATACCCCAACTCCCCAGCCCACTCTCCCGTAACCGTTCCACATGACCCAACCCTATCCCCACCGCCGCACCCGCGCACGCCACCTCCCACCATGCGTCCTCCTGATCAACGTCCATCCCCACCGAACGATAAAAATCCAACGGCCGAAACCCCACTCCCCATAGAAAAACCAGTGCGGGCCTGCGCAGATATCATCGCGCAGCGCACGCACGGACTCCCCCCTCTCGGATTTTTATTAAGGGTTTTATTAAACATTATACATATGTTTTCTTTCTAATTATCATCAAGATTTTTCAATTTGCATAAGTTATGCCATTAAATAGATGTGCTTCATCTATGTGCACTATATTAGTAGTCACCATTCATTAAACTCTCTATGCGATTAAGCCTAATAAATGAGAGACCAAACTTTGATAGACAGTTTTTTTTAAAAAAATTCTTTCTTCTATCAAATTATTTCTATTTGGCTAAAATCAAGTTTACAACACAGAAACTTAACTCAATTTAGTTTGGCATAAATAAAGCCTAAAACAGCAATGTTCACTTAAGTGCACCAATACCCGAAGTCTATGTCAAGTTTGCAATCCTAGAATGACAAGCAATCAATTTAATTCTATGAATGTAAATTGCTTGAATATAGATTGAGTAGAAGAAAACAAACCATAAAGAGGCAGTTCCTTTTTATCGTGGTGTTCGGAGACTTGCCAGTCTCCCCTAATCCATATTGAGGTAAACACAAACTAATTGGACCAGCTCCATGAATTAAGTTTTCCACCTCAAATCCACTAGTGGTAGCTCTTTTCTGCTCCGGATAGGTTAGCTCCATCCTTCACACTTCGTTATGTCTTCTCACAACCTTCTTTGAGAAGATCACCGCGTACGACACCTACAACATCGTTCAGGAGTCGGCCAACTTCAATAGTAACAAGTCAAGCCCCTTGTTTGACTCTCACCACATGCAACGAATGCATAAACTCAAGTGGATACTAAATCCACCTCTAGATACAACAAATGCAATATAGAGCCCTTCTCCTTGCTCACAAGGTGCAACACATACACAATTGTGAGGAAAAACTTACACTAGCTCAAGAGAGTGTCAAAAGATGTCACAAACCTTGCTCCAACCGGCCACAAGGGAGTATTATAGCCCCACATAAAAACTAGTCATTGGAAGCAAAACTCCTGAAAAAAATCAGGATTTTCAGTAGTATCGCCATTATGGGGCTGGTACTATTGCTCCCCTTGGAACGGTAAGTAGTCATTATTAGGAAAATCAGTAGTTCCATCGGCAAAAGTCCGGTACTACCGTTTTGCGGTAGTACCGCTCCACACATGTGGAACTACCTTTCTCACAGGAAAGGAGAAGACCACGAATGTGTCTCTCTGGAAAAAAAACTACCACACATATTTTTGGAACTTCCAGGATCTAGTAGTATTGCTTACACAAAGCCGATAGTACCGCCTTCCGGTCATACCGCGCAACACATGCTGGTAGTTTCGGTTTTCGGTAGTATCACGCCACACAGGGCGATAGTTCTGATTTTCTTGACAATTGTATACAATAAATCTTGCAAAAACACATTTGCAAGTTATAATATCATACACACAAGGATTAACCATGATTCCCAGCATACATTTGCACATTTTTGAAATCATGACACAAATATAGGTATATGGACTTAACACCTTTGCAAAACACATTCGCAAGTCTAAGTCATATATTAGAAGGATTATGTATGAGTTTCAACTATTTTCAAAACACATTTGCAAATATAAGCCCCATATCACAAGGAGTAGGAAACATGAACTTTAAATACTCGCAATGTATAGCCTCATGTTACAAGAATTCAATACATGAGCCTCAACTATTTATAAATCACAGTCGCAAATACAAGTATCATGCTGTGGAGAGCTAGAGTAAGTGAGGTTGAGCTATCAACACATGATGAGACTTAAACTACTAGACATACCCCCTCTTAATAGTATGACAACCTATACTAGCAATCCGGTTTTTCAACCAAACACCAAAACTGGTAAAAGATTAGGAACATATATTTTGATCATGTTGAACCTACGTTTCCGCTATTTATCTATTTAGCAGTACTTTCATTATGTTATTTGTGCAATGTTATTTTATGTACAATAAATGCTTAGAATGACATGGTACTAGTTATGCCCTACCACCCGAAAAAGCCCGGTCTAATTTGATGGCCATATTCACCTTGACAAGACATAGTAATATTAAATACAATAATATGTAATCATGGTAGTTTAGAGAGTCAACATCTTCTGTTACTAAAAGATTTGGTATTTGTTTGGGAAGTAGCTCTAGAGTAAGCGAGGATCGCTGGATCCCGTGACCTAGGGCGAAGGCAAATGTTACAAATCAATGGGAGTGTCAAAGCACCGGACAGATTTGTAGAAGGGAATTTGCCACCGGTGAAAATACAAGGACTAGACCCTTATGCTGAGTAAAGAACATAGTGATCGCCCAACCACAAGCGTTGATACGTCAAACCTGGTCTAGTAACTGCTCAAATTCGATTGAACCTCTACGAATGCAAGGCGAAGGCAAAGTGTGAGTACATACGGAAGGGAGTTAAGAAGGGCCGTATGGAAGTTGGCACCGTTATCGTTTTTACTATTGATTTGATTATCGGGTGTCCACACAATAGTAGGCTGAGATAAGTCAGAGGTTATGGCCTGGGCTTGTTGAGGAAGTCTACTAGGTAGAGGCTATATAAAGAATTGAGCAATGAACAACCTTGTTTCTTAACTCTTTGGCCGGAGTTAAGGAATCTTGTGGGTAAAGCAGGGCAGCTTTGCAAAGTCATGACCAATTGTATTCGAATACGCCGTGCTTCCGGTAAATGAAGCTGTGTTTAATGGGTGAATCCAGCAACAAGGCATAAGTAGACTTGGAAAGAATTTGGTAATACTGGTGGTTTGGTAATTGAACCTTGAAAACCCCCTAAAGTTTATAGAAAAATCTGATTTTATGTTTAAAATCTGTTTATAACTAAAGCTACATCCACATAAAATAATGAACTTTTCCCCATCACTTGATGTACCCTGCATGTAGTTAATAGCAATCTCTGTGTGACTTGTTGAGTACGGTAGTTGTACTCATACTTGCTAAAAACATTAACAGAATTAGCCAGCAAAGAGGAGGCAGATGAAAGCGAAGAGGTGGAGTTCTACGAGATCGAGGTTACGTGGAATTAGGGTCGTCCTCCGCTCAGGCGTGCCCAAGGATGAAAAACCGAACCGGGCAAATCCGGCCGCCGGCGGACCGTAACCACCCGTGATCGGAAATCTCGGTTTCTAACCGGACAAAATTCAGCAAATGGTTTTTGTGGGCGGGGCGGGAGGCGACCGGTAACCGGACCAGTTACCGGTCTTACCGGTTAGAAAACCGGAAAAACCGGTGGAATGAAGAGGGTTTGGCTAAATATTTGGATCCAATTTCTCAACCCTAAATTGAAGTATTTTGTTGCCCTAAATTGGAGCTCCACTACATCAAACTAATCCATGGTAAAAAAGCTCCATCAAACTACATGAAACTACCCCAAAAGCTCCACTTTTGTTGCCCTAAATTGAAGTATTTTGTTGTAACTATGAGGCCAAAAGTAATTGAGATGCTTCGGCATATAACAAAACCTTGTAAATTGACACTCTCAAAGTGATTTCCAGTACAATGGGCCCAACATGTTTGCTTCCAATCAACACTAGCTGCCAATCACAATAATTCACCCTTTTTTTTACTTCCAACAGCAGCTAATCAACCTAATATATCAAAAACAATACTCAAACTAATATACCCACTGCATTAGCAAGTCAAAAATTCAAATCTTTATTTCAAAAATTTTCGGCCGGTATTTCAAAACCCGGTTGCCACCGGTATTTCCGGTTACCGGCGGTTACCGACCGGTAACCGCCGGTTTTCCCAACCATGGGCGTGCCTATGGCGTCCTTTTTCTGTAATGTATCTAAGGGTCGTTTACCCTATTGTAAAACTTGGCTTTCATGCCTTTATATTGTAATAAAGTTCGCTTTTGTTCTTAAGCTTGTGTTGGCAATGTTATACACTCGATGGATGTACTCGCAAAATTGACAAGTCTGGCGATTCTAGGGTTTCATAATACTCCCAGAAATGGGGGTGTTACATTTCCCAAATTACCATCTCTCTTATTTTAGCAAATGGGAGAAGTAGTTAGCCAAAGACCATGATTAGGTTCTTTTCAGCTACGTCTTATAGCTTATATCTGCGGATTATATTTTTTGGTTCTATTGTGAGCGTTTGTGTGGACGAATCGAATACCGATAAATCAATAAGCCACTCTAAAAAGATATCATGATAAACCGTTTCGGAACAGCGACAAAGCAACAGCCAACAGGTGCGAGCCAATGTTCTTTCCTGTATTTTCGATTTTGAATTCCTTGTTGCAATATGCATTTTGTGCATTCAAGGTTAGGAGCAGTCACAATGTGGGCTGACATCCTTCCTGTTCTCCATTTTTTTTATTTCCCCTAGGTTATCAATGTTTGGTCTCAAAGGCACCTATCGATGGGCCCGAACAAAATCTTTCACCGGCGGGTCACCGATCCAATGGTCTATGATATCCTTCCTAGGTGCCTATATTTCTTCATCAATAATCGAACAAGAACTAAAACCTACAAAGGCAACACACAAAGTAAATCAAAACAGGGATATACACAAACAAAATATATGAAATTTAAATGTCTTGCTCCTCTTCATTTCATATACCAAATTCTAGATAACAAAAAAAACATGGCATTCAATATTTCAATACTCACACAAAATCTCTAATATGTTATATCAATTGCACTCATAATCCCTAATTCCCTATATGTCTCGACTCTCTCTCCTCCTCCCTTAATTTTAGATCTAGCCAAATTCAATTCAATTAGTTTGTCGATCGAAAATATTTAGACGATTCATAGTTCAGACTCAAAAATGAAACTCCTCATATTATGTCTGTATAACCGAGTTTGGTAAATGTATACTTGATACTTCTCTTTCCCTAATTAAATGTACTGCTCTGCCCCTTACATTAGTTTCTCGTTTAGAAAGCTAAGACCAAGAATGCTAATGACTAGTAGGTTATAATCAAAGGTGAAGCTATATCAATATCATGAACACTTGAAGTCTTGAATTGTTGAACAGCACCTCAAAACATGGCATTCAAGATTTCAAAGACATCGCATTCATAAATTCATTCATTCAATATTTCAACATTAGTCCACCATCATGATTCATCAACACTTGAATAACCGAACAAGCAGCCTCAAAACCCTCAATTTGTAGCCTCAACCCTAATTCTTGAAACTACCGCTACAGTTCCCCCAAATTCCAAAACACATACAAAATCTGAAAAAAAGGGGTATAGAATCTGAAAAAAGAGGGGATTTTCACCTGTGACTGTCGATTGGGGTTGGGTATGATCGAAGAGTAGAGTAGAAAGCAGCAGAGGGGAGGGCCGACATCGGTGCTCTGGCCGCGCTGCCGAGATCCGAGGAGGGGGGAGGGGAGCCGGCGCGCGGCCGGAGGGGGCGTGAGGCGCAGCCGAGAGGGCGCCGCGCGGGGTAGTGCAGCCGAGGCGGCGGCGCAGCGAGATGGCGGCCCGACGGCATCGCAGCGAGCAAGCGGCGGCGCCAGTAGTGGCGTCGCAGTGCGCGCCGGCGATCGCGGTGTCGCCGCATCGAGCGAGGGGCGAGGACGCGCGGTGGACGCGCTGGCGCGCGCATGTGCGAAGCCAACGGCGCCGTGAAGGACTACAAAGCAGGCGCGACGGAAGGGAATTTTATTTAGGTTAGGTTCGGTGGCTTGAGGCCCGAGGCGCGCGTTTGGGACGGCTGCCACGAGGCATATCAGCCGCGCTCGCTGGTTTGGTGGGCCGAGGCGCGTGGTCGCGCGCGAGCTTTATCGCCGGCGCCGATTTCACGCCGGCCGGGCCCGTATAGTATATATGTTATAAAGGCGAGAAAATAGAGGTAGTACTAGTAAAATTATCGCCTCGGCCATAGCCTACCTAGCCCGAGGCCCAGCCTCCTCCGCGTCAATCTATTGAGAAATTTGCATGGCAGACGCTTCATCAACATCTTTCACCGGCGATCTGCCAAAGCTCCAGACAGGCCTGTCAAATTCCAGTGTGTTTTCTTCTTTACCTAAGGTCTTTGCTGACTTTTTAGGTGGCTAATTGTAACCAATTTTGTAACAACTGTACTTAATTCAAATTTCTTGGCCTAGTTAGGCCAATTTGCCTTTAAAAGGCTGTTACGTTTGCCTTTGCGATGTTGAACCTATGAATCACTACCAACAAATGTGGATTTGACATCGATTTTCAAGGCACATTGCTGGATGCTCTGATCATATACAGATGACAATGATCGTCGTATCCTTCCTTTGGCCGCGGCATGCACCGGCAGATGCCATTACTCGCGGTTAATTCACAAAGCACATAGTTCTAATTAAGATAGCTCCGGTGCATGCATCAATCGCATGCAGATATACAAAGTCTTAAGACAGTACCCTAGATTTTAAGGCAAGGTTGCTTCATGGATTGAGATTCTCTAGCTTTACGAAGTAAAGTCGGAGAAGAATAATGAGTATGATTTTAAGAGATATTTAGTTGTCAAATACAAAAATGACAACCTAGATCTCTAGACGCTACAATACACGAGCTACCGCACTGCCCCGCGTTAGCTTTTCTGTAGTATCTAGATCGATCTCAACCTTTCCTTTTTTTATCCGATGGCTAGGACCGTTATTTTGCTTCACTTGTGCAGTTGTGCCTAGGTGAAACGGATCGGATACGGTCGAATAGTCTCAAATACGAATACGAATCCATATTTTTCAAACGAATACGGATACGAATTCAATATTCTCAAATACGGATACGGATATTCTCGAATACTAATACGATATTTTCAATACGGATTTTCTCGGATACGAATATCGGATAAAACGGATTCCTAGCGGTTTTACCGATTTTTCACCGTTTTTGACCTTACCGCTTTAATCGTTTAAATTCAAATTTTGAATCACAAAATTTGTATGAATTTTTCATATGTTCTAGAAACGGATCGAATACGAATCGAATAGTCTCAATACGGATACGGATACTAATATTCTCGAATACGAATGCGAATAATCGAATACTCTCAAATACGGATACGAATATTCTCGAATACGAATACGAATATTTTCGAATACGGATTTTTGCTTACCACATTTATGTTTTCTGATACGAATACCGGATAAAACGAATTATCCGCTACCGCTTTCCACCCCTAGTTGTGCCCTCTACCGTCGTCGTTGACATCAACCCAGACTTGTGCTCTATCCCGCCGCACCATACGGCAGGGCGGAGCCACATATCGAACAAGGTAAACTTTAGTTTAAGGTATCGAAAAATATCTAGTATACACTCTAGATAAATTTAGTTCATCTGGGTAAAACATTTTCATAGTCCAGTCCAGATAGTCTAGATCATTTCACCACTGAGTCCGAAGCATAATCAAATCCTGGCTCCACCACTGCCACACGGCATCGATCATCGTCGTCTTCTTCTCCCCCGCTCCGGTCCCCTCCATCGCCCCCTCTTCCTCTTGATCTCTCGAAACCTAAGCAGCCAAGCTCCGGATAGTGTGAGGCGGCGGCTGTTGTGTTGACGTGTTGGTTCCTTCTTGGTTGTGTAGTGACCAACTTTATCTGCATAGTGTGCGTGCATCGTTACCGGGTTGTACGGATGGTCGGGTGTTTTGTTTTGTCAATAAAACAGTTCACTTGTACTACGTATTTCGGTTGATCTGACCTTGATTCGATGATGCTTCTTGTAATAGGGGATGATGAATTACCCGTTCCAAACCGGATAAAACCGAGAGCACGTCCTTGTCACGTATAATGTACAACACGATAAGCTCAGCTGAATGACAATGAACAAATGATACCACGATGCCTGCAGCAACAAGATAAGTAATCTCAGAGTTTTCGACAGGACAACACGTTCTCCCATATTGTCAACGTCAGGCAGATGATGACCTAAATAAATAGACGCAGTGACGTCGAAAGACATTCGAACGAGTGCCTGAGGGTGAGGTTGAAGGCCTAAAGCAGGAGAAACCCTGAAAGCTAGTTTGACAAGGCCAATCTTGATTTATTCTGCCAATGGCCCCTACGAAAATATTTTGTGGTGGAGATAAGGCGACTGCGAGGCTGATTAATCGTCCCAGCCTGTAGCGGGATGCTCGAAACATCACCCCAACCAGGAGGAAAGTTGTACTTCAGCGCATACGCATCTTGGACCAGATCGTCGTTGGTTGAGTATTTGTCGGACTTCACATCGTCATGCTCAGCCTCTTCCTCAACGTGCTGCTGCAGCATCTCCTTGTGAGATTCTGTTTCGGCGTTGCTGAATGGCTGGTACTCCTCATCTGGCATCTCCTTGACCATACCACTTCATTTTTGGTAGAGGACGGGCCATTGTCATGTCTGAAACCACAGTCAGATGGGTCTTGATTGTGGACATAGTTGGCAGGTTCTTCTTGGTTGTCATCATATCCAGAGACTCTGGTTTCTTCTAAATAGCGGTAAGATTCTGGTGGTGGAAGTGGACATCCTTGATAAGAACCATTGTCCGAGCAGTACCTCAGGAGCCTATCCCAGTGCCGATCCTACAAGTAAAGCTTATTAATTTGACCAAAAACAAAACGGTGCATGACGTGAGAGAGAAGCTTCTATACAATTAGTTAGGATGCTACAACAACACACCTTAGTGATAATGTGAGGGTTTCCGATGATGATGAGCAATGATTTGGCACGAGTTATTGCAACATTGAACCTTCTATGATTGCGCAGGAACCCCAGGTTGAAGAATTTGTCAAAATCGTTATGCTTGACTGTTGACCTGACTGTTGAGATGATTATTATTTCCCTTTCTTGACCCTGGAATTGTTCAACACTTCCGACTTTCAGGTCAGGCATTTCAAACGTCTCTAGGGCTTTCTTTATCTTGACAACTTGCTGACGATATGGAGTAATGACTCCTATATCAGCTTCACTAACATTACCACTCCCTGTCAGAGTCCTGATGATATTTACTACTTTACTAGCTTCGATCCTATTGAACCATGATGGATTGTTGCCTTCCCTTTCGTCGCATCCTTGAATTCCAACAAAAAGAACAGGGAATGACTTGTTAGGAAGGCCAATGCAGTCATAAATAGATAACTCTTCATCTTCTTTACAGGCGATCAGTTCACCCCCATAGAAAAGCTCTGATGGTAGCTCCAGGATTGCTGGATGGCACCGATAATTCCTCACTAGCTTCGTCACATAGTTAGGGTTGCCAGTTTCGTACTGCTCAAAGTCAAAGAGCAGCCTTTCCAGGTATGATTTCCCAAACCATCCGTCTCTGCTTGTTTACAATAAACCACCGGCCCTAATTGCATAGGATCTCCTGCTAACACAACCACAGTGTCTCTTCCACACAAACCAGACAGAGGAACCATCGCCTCTGGTTCAGAGGCTTGACCAGCCTCATCCAAGAAAATGTGTGTGAAATGGTTCGCGAATGCCCTCAGCCTGTAGCATCGATGAACTCATGTAGGTTGATATAACTACCTTGTATCGCATCAATGCTTGCAATGGAGGGCACTTGAACACCGTATCTTCAAAGAAGCAAAACCGATAAAATCAGGATTGACATCCTCGTATTGACGGCTGGCAGCATTTAGCCTAAATATATCACTTGGGCGGATCAGATAGCTAGCATGAAGGAGCTTTTCCAATACATGGTCAGCAGCACTATTGGAAGCAGCACATATGAGAATATTTGCCCTCCTCTTGCCTGTATAAAGCTGCAAAATGGCCTCAACAAGGGTCATGGTCTTACCAGTTCCAGGAGGTCCATATATCACATATGGTGGAACCCCTCGGCAGCTAAGTATCATCGCAACTGCATCAGCTTGCTCAGTGTTTATGTGCGGATTCAGAGGTTTAAATGACCACTTCTTCATATTTCTATATGGTGATTGGCAGGGAAATAGAATGTCAGGTCCCATAAGTTCCGCTTCATGGATAGACTTATAGAGCCTTCTCATGTTCAACCTATTATATGTGAAGCTAACATCATACTGATTCCTGTCACGGTGAGTGAGGTGGAACTGATTATTAAATCTCAAAAATATCTCATCAGCTTCAACCTTGTGAATGAAGCCCTAAAGAAGAAACCAGCAATTCATTATTCATTAATAGCATTTGAACCTGAATAATTGATCTTTAAGAATGCCCAAGAAATATTGGAATGTCAAGGGAAAAAGCACTAACCTGATAAGGCCGAGCATCACTCCTAGTATGTCTGGCCACTATAAAGTCTCCATGGACTAGTGAAGGCCTTCTTTCTGCCAAACCAGGGACCTCAAGAGACAAAAATTCGTTACCCCTCCTCCTCATCGAGACACCTTCCATGTCATATGATCTCATCTCCTCCTGTAAGTGGGCCTATGAAGTTAGCAGAGAAGGATAGAAGCTTAACATTTAAGACTATTACAGGTGTTGAAATACCTCCAAATTAAGTTCTTCCATGACTAAAAGAGTGCTAAAAAATTTTGCGTAGTTTGTCATGCTCAGCTCTTCAGATAGGACATCAGGTCTCTGTTTGCTTTGAATGAGCTCACGGATGTCTGCAGGTATTGCAAACTGAGGGAGCTTATACTTGAATCCTTGAGTGTGCTGCCGAGTTGGCCGGCAACCTGGCACAAATGGAGCACACTCAAATTTCTTCTTTTGAGAGTGTCCCCTAGAATAAGGTTTATCAGAAAATAAGGCCTTGGAAACATCGTCATCTGCCAATAGAAAAGCCACACGCTCAATCTTCTCATCACCAATATCAACATGCACGATTGATGTATGCAAACCAATATCTTTTGGCGTACAGGACAGCCAAATTGTTAGGGTTTGTCCAGGCTGAAGTGTACGGTCCTCCACGGAAGTCAAAGCAAGAAAAGCCTGCTTTGCCTCCTCATCGGCGCCATTCATTGGTGGTCTCATCATTGACAACACATAACTGTCTTCTGGGTTTGAAGAGAATATTCTCACACTCCACAAATTTACAGGTTCAGAAGAGGTATTCTCTATGCAAATGGTGTCAGCGGATGTTTCTCCAACAAGGGAAGATTTAGGTTTGCCATTCACAAAAGGGAAAGGAACTGTAACAACCACAGGACCATCATCAAAATCATAATGCCGAAGAGTGTCATCATTTTGGAAATCCATGAACTCTACTTCTGGCTTATCGCCAGCCACTGAGAATTCATCATCTGAATGATTCCTAACAATAGTCCCCATCTTGAATCCTGATATATCAAAAATGTTAACAAATTAATAATAGTTCCATTGAGCAAAAAGAAACAATATGAGTTAAGTCTGAAATGAGAAGGGCCATTCTAGACCCTGTGAAGACCCTTTCCACCATATATAGTAATTAGTAAGGACAACAAGCATATGAACTGATAATATCACAACCAAACATCAAATACAATATAATCATTTTATCTAACAAGGGAAAGGAAACATGAAATACTTGAGGAAATCAGGATTGTTGTTGTTGTTGTTGTGAAGCATTACATTATATGTGAATTGAATACTTTCCCATACAATGGAGCAATCATAGTAACACATACACATCCATTTGGATCTCTGTAATTTAAGAGTTGCTGTTTTGTTCTGCTCATTCATGTTCCCACATCCACAGATACAAATATCCCCTTTGCAACACCTATTCACATAGGCATTTTGGCACTGTACTATTTTCCTTCTTTGCGCAAGACATAATGATGAGGCAACTAAGCAATTAGATCATATGAGATTTAAAGCATATGACTCTACACATGCCCATTAGGCCATTACTGATTCTCCTAACGAAATAAAAGGGCATGGTTTTTCATAGGTTGGCAAGTGCTTAAAACCTCACAAATCTATCCTCAAGAAATCACAAGATGTTGGCCGGCTTGGGTGCCTTCCGTATCGGAGAAAACCCTAACAATCCATCCCCCTCCCTTCTCCTCTTCTCCTCCCCCCTTCCGTAGCATAAAAGAGCGGTTTTTACACAATGAACCGAATAAGAAACAGGTTAATTGTCCAATCTATCGACCTACCAAGATTGTAACGAAATTTCTACGCGTCCCATGGTACAAGCCACCAATCCACGAATCAATTCAGATTAAAAGAAACAATTTGCAATGTTTCACTAATCAAGAAAAAGAAGGTACAGTAATGCATCACCAATCTTCAGAGAAAAGCGCAGGTGCAGATCCAAGAACTGGGCCGGCGAGTCGACCAGAGAGGCAGGAACCGCACTGGATTATTGGACCCCGATCGAGGAGGCTGTGGGAGGGAGAAGCAGGAGGGGTTTATGAGGGGAGGAGGAGTAGGTGATGGGCTCTGATTGATGAAGAACAGAGAATCAACAGATACGATGGAACTGGCATTGATGAGTTCTCTGCAGAAGCGCACCTTTAAGAAAGCAAACCTGCGCACCTTTAAGAAAGCAAACCTGCCCTGTAGTTCGATCCTGACTGTGTATTTTAGATCGGGAAAGTTGATCATATACCCTCCTTTTATTTTGGGAATTCAGGATTTATCTTCCCACTTCAATGACATATAAGATCATCATAAGTCACTGACATATAGGCGAGGAGGGTAAATCCTGAATTTCCATCAAAGAGAAGGGTATATGATGAATAAATCCTTTTAGCTCTGACCGTGAGAAACTTAGATAAATCCTGTTCTTCGTGGCTGTGGTTTATGATTTTTAGTTGAAAATTTTGAATTTTAATTGTTTATGCATGTATATTATGGAGAGATACTCGCTTATGATTTTGGATGGTACAAATATTAGATTTTTAGTGTACTACAATTAACTTGTAGACCCGCCTTAAAAAATACTCCGCTTAAAAGTTAGATACCATAAAGAAAAGTCAAAAGCTGGTTTCAAAAGCCGAAAAGAACAGGCCATAATCATCTTGACATTCCCCTTCGCTGCTGCTGCTGCAAATGGATTGCAAGCCATCATCCGTAGCAACTCCAATAGCAAGGGCACGCCTAGAGCTTCTGGATCGAAGGAAGGTGAGCTTCTCGATTGCAGACGGCACAATGCACTGGATGAGGTCGTCGTTGTTGGGGAGCTTACCGCCGCTGCCGCCTAGGGTTCTCTTGGCCCGTACGTCGAGGACTTAGCGATTGAGTCGCAACTCGCAAGCCCATCAGATCTTGCTATTTTTCCGGTTGTAATTTTATTGACTACCGGTCCACCCAAGCAGTTTTTGAGCCCACCGAAAACAATTAGGGGCTAGAATTTTACACCCGTTTTGTGTCCAAAACCATCCTTCCAAGCAGAGCTGGAAAGGCGAGCTCACAAGCCTCCTGTATCTTGCTATTTTTTCCGGTTGTAATTTTATTGGACTACCGGTCCACCCAAGCAGTTTTTGAGCCCAGCCCAGAAAACAATTAGGGCTAGAATTTTACACCGCTTTGTGTCCAAAACCATCCTTCCAAGCGTAAATGAAAGCGAGCTCGCAAGCCTCCTGTATCTTGCTATTTTTCCGGTTGTAATTTTATTGGACTACCGGGTCCACCCAAGCAAGTTTTCGAGCCCACTTAAAACAATTAGGGGCTAGAATTTTACACCCGCTTTGTGTCCAAAACCATCCTTCCAAGCAGAGGAAAGGCGAAATGAAATACATCCTCATGTTACATGACAATTAGAGGATTTACTCATGCAATTGCCCGACTAGATATTATGATATAATTGTCTTTGGTATCTACTGTCTATAATTAAAATACAATTGTATTTGCTATACAACTCTAATATACATATATAATTAATCAGCACCATTATAATCTGATCCCACCAAAATAAGTGACGGAGATGCTTCTCTTTTTCTCGATTAATATGAGAATTTCTAGGATATTTTCTTTTTTAGGATTATTGTAGAATTTTCTTGCTCTCGAAATAAAGGAGATGTCTTGAATCTTACTGGTCATTTTTATTTATAGGATGTACTTCAAAGTATTCTACAGAGTCGGTGGTGTTTTCGGCTAGTGATGGTGGCCTCTGATTAGGGTCAGAATGAGTCGAGCTCGAGCGAGCTCACTGCCTCAAGCTTGAGTTTGTTAGAGAATCAAACCGAACTCAAACCGAGCCTCAGAATCACCCGAGCCTAGAGTTAGGCTCAAGCTTGGCTCATTTATCTTTCGAGCCGATCTCGAGTCGAACTTGAGACGAGCGAAACACGAGCAATTCACGAGTCTTTAGCTTTTTATCTACCATAAGCTTAGCCAACTGCAGTCTATCTTGTTCTTAGACTTAAACCATTGTCTTATTTATAAGCCCGGTGTGATTTGGACAATACAATTGCTAAAAAAATTGAAATACATGTGTATACACTTTAAAGAGTCATGCTTAGCAATAATGAACGAGCCTACTCAAGCTTTTCGAGCTCGAGCTCGATAAGCTTGCGAGCTTCAGCTCAAGCTTGAGCTTGGCTCGTTTATAATTCGAGCCGAACTCGAGTCAAGTCTAAGACGAACCGAACCCGAGTAGCTCACGAGTCTCGAGCTTTTTTTACAGCCCTACCTCGGATGCCCTTGCGATGTGTTGTGCCTACTTCAGCTGAAGTGGTATACAAAACAGTTTTAGTAACAACCGATATAAATTTCTTAGTCGGATGGAGTTTGACTCACCAGTGTATGGCTTGCGGTAGGATCCTGCCATCCAGAGGGGGCATGGCCTGGTGCAAACCAAACTGTAGCATCACGCGCTATAGCGCATAAGGCTCCACCATGTACGAGAACACCAGATGGTGTGTCATCGCCCATAACTCCGCGTCCTCCAGGCATTGCAGGGACAGCCCGCGCAGCGATACACGATCTACAAAATCTAAAGTCCATGGACATCATATGACGTTGCTCTCATGCAACAACTTGAACACATTGTGCCACGCAAGTAGCACCTCGGTGGTTTACCCTTCGCCGCGCGCACAAGCGGCAATCCACCGGATGCCCATATGGGCCCGTCACAAAGTTGCTAAACTTGACGAATGGATGCACCGACGTCACGATGGTCGGGCGTCCGATAGGGAAGTGCTCCCAACTCCATAGCTGCACAAGCACATAGCAGATAGCCAGCAGTGGTGTGCTGGCAAGCATCACACAATCCCTGATACGTAGCGCACAGAACTGCTGATCCCTAACTGTACTAAGGCATCGCCTCTGCGTCAACCAAAGACTCGGTGAGGCCGATGAACTCAGTGTTGCAAATATCGCCGTAGGTAGCTGGAAACATGCTCCAACCAAAGAGCTGAATAAGGAATACGATGAGGTGCTTCCTGATGACCTCTGGTGGTGCATCCTGTTGGCACACACTGGAATTGTTCAACCAAGTGTGGGTGACGCCACGTGCACTCTTTGGGATAGGCTGGTCGAACTGGTCTGCCAGCCTCTCCTTGCAGCTTGGTCGTGCGTGGCCGAACAAGTGCGCCACCCCAAGAGGAAACCGGTCAAGAACGCGATGTCTTGTAGAGTGATCATCATCTTACCCCACCAAGGTGAAATATGTGTGTCTTGGGCCTCCACCGCCCACCAGTCTTTGTGAGCATACCGCCGTCGATGGTGAACTCATGTCCGGTGAAGACCACCTTGCAAAAGGCAACAAGCCTATGACCCACAAGGTTGGGATATAGCGCCGTCCAAATACCACGAATCCCTCCCCTCCCCGCAGCTTGAAGGACGAAGGGCCAATCGCATCACCCGTCTTCCATGAGTGGCAACGGTGTTTCTCATCATACAACTGCTCGAGAAGCTCCAATAAAACTATACCTTCCAATACACAGGATAAAGCAAATATTAGTGTGAAGATTAATAATAATAGTAAAACTTACTTCATAATATAAACTATATTAATTATGACTAACTAAATAACAGTAATTATGACTAGGATTACTGGAATAACGTCGGAAGCATGCCATAAAAAAATAACTGTCTTTCAAGAGAAGCAATCAGCACTGCCATGTCCTTAATGAGTTATGCACTGGCTTCTCAAAATAATTAGCTACGTACTCCTAATTTTGAGTGACGACCACGAGAATGAGTTTCTGCGATGAGCGACTGAGATGAGCAATGACGAATTGCGAGAGATTCATATTTATGGCCGAGGGAAAATGTGAACCCGGTGTGCTTACCCCATAGATTGAGGACCCATTATCACGAGTAGCACTTCGGGTGAGAGGGGACGACATGGTAATACTGACAAATATGCAAACGAGGAAACGGGCGAGGGGGACAACACGGACATAACGACAATAGTGAGGACGAAGGAACACGCGAGGGGGCACGACACACACAGAGTGACAATTGTGTGAAGGATATAGCAGGAAAGAAAATATAGCATGATCAGACTGACACATGCACGAAGACAGAGGTCAGCCATTTGAAAATATGCCTGAGCGTCGTTAAATTCATTATTAAATTTACCCCGAATAAACGTGGAAAATTTGGACCACATAAAATTTGAAAAAAAATTACACAATAACTATGACCATGTCAAAAGGCTTTACATAAAATTTTGTAATTTTTGGAGCTCGTTTGCTATATATACAAACTCGTACAAATATTGAAATTATATGATTTTTTGAGCAACATTCACAATGGATAAAATTACTCAAAAACTACACTGTCAAGTACCTTGTGTCAGAAAGTTGTATATAAATTTTCATAATTTTTGAGCTTATTTGATATATTTAAAAATTTAAATAAATACTAAATGAAAAAATTAGGGCAGGTGATTAAGCCGGCTGCCTGCTGTTTGCTGATGGGGCGGTAGGCGCCTGCCACTGGTGGCCTTCCCATGCATCGTCTCGCCGGTGCTACAGCCCATCCACCGGATGGTAAAAATGATATTTCTATAAATACGATACGTACATTGTTACTTTTATAAATACTGTGGTCAATGGTATTAAATCCGCTAAAAATTCCTAGAATGAGCCGGCATGTTCGTACACATGCCGTAAAAAGAGCAGCAACATGCAGCTTGATTATGGCATACTGATGCACTGTTCAATCATCAGCAGAGACACAATCAACCCAGAAGTGCATGCAAAATCCGATCGAGTAGGAAAAATCTGCGATGGTGAATCTTGACTGCATTTCCTTCCGTCCATACGATTGTTGGGCCCATGAGAATGCAAAATATAGCTCTTTGCTACTATTCACCGTGAATGCCGTCGGGGTCTACTGCCAGCAAGGAGCTAAGGCGATGCACATCTCTCTCTCTCTCTCTCTCTCTCTCTCTCTCTCTCTCTCTCTCTCAACCGTCGTGTCTTCTCATCATGCATCCCTTTTTCTAATCACTTCAATGTCCAAAGGGTGCAATGTCATAGCTATTTTGCCCCCATACTAATGAGATTCTTCATTCTTCCCAAACCTTAAAATTGTTGTATTCGCCTGGTGGATTTTAATTTACGTGATCCATGGGAAGGAAATGCCCCACCCTATAGTCACATAAGAAATAACGCCCTAGAATTATGCAAGAATTTTGATCAAAGATATTGTTGCAAATATTTACACTAAGCATACAAAAGCGCGATAAGTTTTGCCATAAAAATACTTTCATATTATTTTTGTGCCTTCTTTAAGTTTATGGTAGTAAAATCTATACGCCAAATTAAAGTAGCATCTTGGTAATTTTGAAAATTAAAAACGTCATTTCTTTTCAGAAGTAGTTACAACTTATAAAAAGAATATGGTAACACACCATAGGCTAGCTAGTAGCCTACCTAGCCAACACAAATAATCACCGAAGTGCTAGCTAAGACAGATCGTGGATGCACTAGATCGGTAATTCGATGCGTGGTTAACCACAAACATGCTACCTTCCTTGATACATAGGTTTGGTAAAATTCAGTTCTTTTGCGGCCCACAAAGAAGAAGGTGCAACTCACTCCTTTTAAGGCGCAGTAAGGGTAAGATTACCTTCTGTTAAGACCAATCAAATGAACACTGTTATGTGAAAAGAAGCTCAGTTTCTTCGGCTGGAAATGAGGTTGAAGCAACCTCGAACTCTGCGTTTTCGTCCTCTATTGAGTTTTGAAAGACTGGGGTTGGGTCGTTAGGATGCTGAGATATGACAGTAGTTGTTAACCTTTCTTTTTAGCCATATGTTTTTCTTCTTCTCCCATTCTGGTGGACAATGATCTGCTTCAGGAAGCAATATATCTGATCTGATCAATCACTAGTCACTCTACAACTATTGGCATGCATGAAGTTTGTTTGATCTTTTCTGCAGTTCAACGATTTCTGTCACGACTGAAGCAACTGAATCACACTACATGGCTGCTTTAATGGAAACCGTCTGAACTCCGAACCACCTGTAGATTTTCAGATTGCACTCAATTTGGCCATGATACAGTGCAAAGGAAGTAGCAAATCATTCCATGATAGACCTCATCAGCGCGCGCGCATGCACTCACAACGACACTAACAAATACGAAGTATTACAAATGCCTTGCAGATTCCAGCAACACATTTCTTGGCTTTTATTCGTAGCCCCTGCTGGCTGCGTATATCCCTGGCGGGATATAGAGGCCGGATTTTATATCTTTTATCTAAAAAAAATTCGTAGCCCCTGCCAAGAACAGTGAAAAGGAGACAAAGGAAGGAGGGTGGTAGAACACATTTTCCTGCAGAATTGCAGATTGAAGGCTGGTGAAAATGTGACTGATAGCCTTTTCGTCAGCTCAACTGATCAGACAACGTTCATAAAACAAAACATGACAACGATGGCCTATACATCCTTTTCCATCCATGGAAATGATATGAACAATGCAGGCCTTCATGACCCGTTTTTTCCAGCTTTAAAATACCCACAGAGAAGTTAACTGTGCAAAGGACTACTTGTCGTCACTGTCTGAAAACAAGGAAGAGAGAAGGTGGAGAGAGAAAAATCTTGCCCTAAAATGTACAGATAAAAAAATTCTGGTGCACGCTTGCCGTTGTTGTCAGTAGTATCTTTCCCGTGCCAAAGTCTCCTGGAGTTATGATTGAATAGTCGTACTATCTGCTCAAGAAACGAACCATTTGCTGTGTAAGTGGTCATCTAGGTTCCTTATCCCCTTTGAAGTCAGTGAAATAATTTGAGTCACCATCCCCACTCGTTGCAGTTTGTAACTTTGTTCAGAGTTCAGAGAACATGGTCCTCCTCACCTGCAATAGAAAGAGGATCCAACGGCTCATTAGACCTCTCCTTCACCACAAATGTAGATCTTGTAACATGAACTTGATCATACTTGTACCTTGTCTCAATTAGTTAAATCCTGTGAACTGTCCAGGCACTTGGTGCATCTATGATGATTCCAATGTGCAATTCTGGGGTTTTACTAAATTCAGTCAGTTCGTAAGTGCTTACCAAATCAATTGTATGGATCAATATATATGAAAGCAACTGACCAAATTTTCAGAAACTGTAACTTATGTCCAATTAGTCATGTGCTCTCCATCAACAATACAACCTGTCATTGGAAACTACTTAGTATTTATGAAACACATACATTTCAACTTAGAAATAAAATCACACTTCAAACCATACCTTCTCATCACTAGTTACAGGACTGAACATTCAGAGGATGCCAAAGTTCCCGAACCCTTTCAGTAGAAATTTAGGTCGGTGTATCCATATGGATTGATGTCAGTATATCCATATGAGTAGGGCAGCAGTTCTTCGATGTCCAGTTGCGAGCTTGAACAACTCATCTTTTGGATTCGGCTATGATTGATTGATTCTACTTCTGCACTGAAGACGCTGTACACTGGCCTATGATCTGAAAAGCGAGATTCGCCTCGAACATATGACAGTTGACCAAGGCCCCGTCCATACCACAAAATACGATCACACCTGCGCAGCAAGATCAAGATTAGTAAATTTAATTTAACTGTACAAAATCCGGTAAAAATCTGACACTATAGTGTAGTCAAAATACCACGCAGGAGTTCTCTTCTTTTCCTTCAGGTTCATCTCATCCCCGGCATACTTTTCAGAATTGTTTGAGTATTTGTATGTTGGCGGGAAGTATATTTTCCCCTCATTCCACCCAACAAATACTCGGCCACCTCTTTGCTCAATCCTTAGCTGAAAGTGTCAAGTTTTCATGTCGTTGAGATCATACAATATTTCAAAATAATTTTTATAATGAAAACAATAGCCCTTCGGCTTTTGCCAAGCTATCAGAAATCTTGTAACATGATGCAGTAAAAGAACGGCAAGACAGAAAGCATTGATTGCCTGTGGCACAAGAATTTTACCACTTTCTAGGGCTTCAACACTACACACACATACACATATTATGTTCAAGATGGTTTGCAAGCTCTCACCTGATCTTTCTCTAGTAATGTTTTCCAATTGCGCATCTCCACGAGGGCCTTCACTGACCGATAGGAAAGCGCGATTCGGTAATTAAGGTCCCCGAGCCAGATGATTCGACTGCAAGAAAAGCCACAAGAAGGGGCTCAATGTTACACCAATGCATATGGAACAAGCTTTATGAGTTCATTCGAAGGTTCTTAGCTTACTCATGCTCTAAGATAGTTTCTGGTGAACGCTCATACTGTCCATAAACCATTGGGAACCTGGTCTTCCTGAGGATTTCCAGTACATCTGAATTCCTCCGCATCTCATCACCTTCCTTCTGTCCTGACGTCAGATGGCTGCAGACGAAGCAGAAGCTTGTTTGGTGCAATGACATGCTAATCGAAATTGAACCCTGGAAAACAAATCCTTTACCATCGAATACCTAAGCTAACAAGACTTCTTGTTTGCGATCAACTCATATAAGGTAAAGCATTTAAAATCACATTAGGTAGATAACATCAGAACGCTGTGACTTACCTTATTACCAAGGTAGCCCATCAATCCTCTCCCAACGCAAGAAACCTTCAGATTTCTTATATCATCCCTTAAGTCTGTCCGAGCCCAAATCATCAGAAACAATCCCACCATTTGCTTGCTTGCAACCAGGCAATATCTGAACATCAGATTGCCGCAAAAAAAAAAAAAGATTCAGTAAATCTCATGAAAATAAAATGCACTGTAGCTCTAAGAACAAAAAACCTCAACCTTCAAATGTACCTAGTATGACCAGCTGGTCTATGGCTGTCTTCCAGAGATGATGCATTGCCATATCCGTACGACATTGGTGAATAAACCGTACTTGGTGATTCCCCAGTGTAATTCTCATCATCTGATGATCCACCCCACCGGTAGTTGGTCTCGTAGTCACTAGGCCTACGACCATAGATTGCTCGGTCACAGACACTATACCGCCGTTCCAGCCTAGGTTGGGGAGCAAGAATGTCACCCTCCATCCTCAAACTCCGGCTGAGCCCGGCCTGGAAAGACCGGCGGTGGAAGACGGATGCATTGTTCTGCCTCGATGACAACCCCTCAAAGTCATCATCCATCTCCACCACCGGATCAGGCCCTGGAGATGGCGTTCGGAAGCTCCCATTGCTACCAGTACCCGGCAAATTGTTCAGCGTCCTTCTAATCAACGAAACCCACTTCCTTGCTGGGCCATTGTCCTCTGTCCCAAGAACATTCCCGGCATTCAACGGGACGATTTCTTGAAACCTCCACAGCACGATACATTATCAAAATTATCAGTGCTATTGAGCTTGTAGCGCTGTGCCATTTGACATGAATACAGAGATATGATAAAACAGAGGAAATGAAACCAGTACCCGAGGACATAGATGTCGGCAGGAGGTGCAGCATGGAGCCAGTCCTCGAGGCTCATGTTATTTGGCGGGGATCGGCCACCTACATTCCATGTAGCAACAAAGATCCTACTTCAAGAACAAGAGGAATTATGCACGGGCCAAATGTGGGATTGGGTATCACCAAAATTGCAATGCAGAAGCGTACCTATAATCAAATGTCACGGTGGCCTCCGCGGCGTCAAGGTCGATCTTGCCCCGCCTCGAGCGCTCATGGCTCCTCCTTGACGACCTCTCTGATGTAACATTTCACGGGATTGGCGAATGCAACCAGACATGCCACATTCCAGATCAAAAACGAAGGGTGTGGTCTTTGCACTTTGCTCACCTGTCTTGCTCTTCTTGATTGTGCCTGGCTCCTCCTGGTGAAGCTGCTGCCCCTCCACTCAGCATCACCTCCTCCTGCAATCAAAACAGGACCCGATGAATCCTTCAACACCTCGAACAACAATGCATCAAGAATTTGGTAAAAACTTTGAAAACCGGAAAGTTTAGTGCTTTCCACAAGTGGCAAAAAGAGAAACAAGACAATGAGAGACGAGCAGTGGAAGCAGGAACGAAAACTGATCCCCAAGAGAAAGAGGGACATGGCGAGCTCACTGTTGGAGCAACAGGAGCAATCAGGCCCACAAATACAAGCACACACTCGCAGAATCACACGCATACACACCTCTCCTCCCAATTGCAGCTACATCGTCGGCATGGAAGTCATGGGCCTTGCCCCTGATGTTGAACCACCTCCTCACTAAGCTCTTGGACCATGACAGCTACAAGTTGCAACAACATCAAGAAACACCACCACATTTAAGCACGAGGAAACAGAGCAATTACTTTTAGAATGAAAAGGCTCGGGGAGAGAGCAAGGATGAGAGAGATACCTTGCTCTTCTTGGTGGTGTTGCTGCCATCTCTCATTGTTCCTCAGGGGAACACTCATGCAGAACAAGAAACTGTCGATTTGCTGCAAAATGGCAGGTAGGGGCCAAGGAGAGGTATAGAGACAATGCGGCCACTGTTTGGTTCTCTATAAACAAAGATTGTGATTTGATGGAAGGGAGGAGGGGAAGAGAGAGGGGAGGCTAGAGGATGAGAACAAAATCTGGATTCTCTTTGGAGGAAAGAGTCTGGTACTATGGTTACAGTAGCCTAACTAGCTTCTGAAGCACAGGGAGAACAAATGTGATGCTACTACTAGCCTACAGCTTCCTGGAGGAAGAGGAGCGGTGTGTGTATGTGGGTATGTGTGTGTCAAGATAGCAAGAGTGAGAGAGTAAAGCTGGAGGGAGGGACGGAGCCACGGAGGGTTCTCTCTCCTTCAAAAACCTCAGTATTTGGAGTTGGAGGTGAAATTGTGAGAGTAGTCTAAGGGGCTGTTTGGTTGCTAGCTACACTTTGCCAACAAAAATTGCCACACTTGCCTAAGTTGAGATGTTCAAATTCTTTGCCACACCTTAGCAAGTCTAAGGGAATCTTGCCACACTTTTTTGAGTCATTGACGTGTGGGATCTGGTTTACTGGAAGGGAATCTTGCCACAAGTATGGCTGCAACCAAACAACTCCCAAAGTTGGTCAAACTTGCCTAATCTTAGGCGTGGTAAACTGTGGCTGGCAACCAAACAGCCCCTAAATACGTGTGAGGATGGGAGAGAATAAAGTGCAGGGGAATCTTAGAGCCTGTTTGACAACGGTTGCGGTTTATGGCTTTTTACTGAAATTTTTTAATTTTGGCTATTTACGGTACAGATTACGGAGAGGTAGATACTCACTTGCAATTTTGGAATTTCAAAAGAGGATGTATTTCTATGATTTTTAGAAAAAAAAAGACAAATTTTAGATCAATGTTTTTGATATAGTAATATTTTCTTTAAATTTTGTGCTTATTTTATTTAGAGTATTATGGAGGCACACCTATTTAAAAAGATATTATTTGCATCAGTGTACTACTACTGCACTGCTGGTGTTTCCTTTGATCTCTCCCTCCCATTGGTCACTCAGGCAGCAGAGAAAGAAAGGGAGAGCTAGCAATTGGGGAGGAACAACAACAAAAAAAGAAGAAGATAAAGTCACGAGGAGAGGGTGTTCAGAGAGGTCTCACTTGTTGGGCAGCCGATATGAGATACGGCCCCTAATTTGTTTGTTTTTCTTTATTCCTTTCAAGCTCTTTTCTGCCTTGTTCCTTTCTTTTGATATGCTTTGGTACTCCCATTCGGAGAGGAGACTGGAGACTGCAGGCTCTAGGAGAGTATTTCCAGGGTGGTGGACTGGTCTTTGCCTCTTTGGCTGCTAGATTTTGTGCTCCTGTACGGCAAGGAGAATGTGAGTTGCAATTCACACCTTTCCTGCATGGCAAAAGACAGTTCCATTCTGTTCTTAGCTAGGCTCGACGATTAAAGCAGCTGTGCTACTACATTCTTGATCATACAATTTTTGTTCTTCTAAGAGCAAAAAGAGACTAAGAAAGGCAGGTGCTGTTGTTTTTTTTTTAAAGCCGGCAGTTGCTGGATGATTATTAGAAAGAAAAAAATAGATCTAATCAATTTACAGAGTACAAGCAACGCTTGTGACGAAATAAAAAGTGATAAAAGGTTTACTCTTTACAAGGAATTAAGGGGGCGACAAGGTGAGTTAGATATTACATGCTACACGGCATTGTTTGGCCTTTCAGTTAACTTCTTTAAATATTTTGCTCCAGCCAACTCCCATAGCTTGGCCTCATCCTTGATTAGTGTTAAGATTTCACATTGTGTCAAAAGCTTATTTTAGAAGATGCGTCTGTTTCTTTCCTTCCACCATTGTCAGAGAACAAGGATGATAAGTGTGTTTGCAGCCTTTATGAGGCCGATCAAGGAGTCGACTCGCTTAAGCCATCAGCGCTCAATTGTCGTCGATTGGCCCTAATTTATTGGGTCAAGCATCGACAGGTACAGCCATTTTACTATTTGAGTCCGTATCTATCGGATTGCCGAGCAGTCGATGAAGAGATACGTTATAGTTTTAAGATTTCTATTGCATATTTGGCGGAAGTAGTTGTTCGGCCATTCTCGAGACTGCAGTTGTTACCTCAGTGCAATAGGCAGCATTTAGAGTTTCATCAGATATGACAAGTGCAAATATCAGGAGGCTATTTGGAGTGAAGATGACAGTTTCAGAGATGTTGGACTCCTGTTGTGTGTAGCAGTGTGGGGGCACGCATGCCTTTGGAATGCGATGCTGGAATCTGGATGGAAGTGATTGAACATTGGTTCCTACTTCCTAGATTTCGTTGGGGGTGTAGGATTTGTCTGCACCTTCAGTCCAAGTAATCCCCGTTTCTTGGCTACGAAATGTGATTAATTTCTTTTTTTGTATGAATGTTTATGCTCGTGGTACCTGTCAAGAAGATAACAGTGAATACCAACTTTCTGGGTAACAAGTCAGCTGCAACCTACTGGCCAAAGGACGCAAGCGGACTGTGAGGAGATCTCAGTACAGACATGGAAATAATAGCTGATCTCTGCAAAACAAAAAACAACAACAACAACCACAGATCTCAGTACAGACATGGAAATAATAGCTGATCTCAGCAATGAAACAACCACAGGATTGATTCTTCTGCTGTCATTTTGACCGACCAGGCTTGGTTGTTGCCCCGGAGTTATGGACTTATTCGTCCGGGCTGTTTCTTCGTCCACTGTCAAAACAGTCATCAGATGGTTTCGATGCAGTAAAATTAGTTACAGTCACCATCGCACCGAACTTTTCTTATAGAAATAAAAGCATTCAGGACGGTGCAAGATCCATTAAATTCGACGGAGCACTGCTACACATACGAACAGACATCTCTATGACTAGTGACTACAAGTGGGCCTGAATGCTTCGGTGCCCACCTATATTAGTCAGTGTTTGTAGGAATCCAAGAATTTGTTAGTTTTTTTTAATGTGCATATCATATACGAACTCCACCATCAAAATCAACCAGGAATAAGACTACAAAATGATGACAAGAGTTAGGTTTAGAAGCCAGAATAACAAAACCTTCGTGCCAATCACGGGAAGTCGATTTCCAATGGTCGTCTGCACCGGCCACTAATTAACAATTAGCATCCTAAACCTGGAACCAAGAGATTACGACCGGGGTTACCTCCGTCAAAAGTCGTGCAGAGCCCTATCCGTTCTGCTTAGTTTATCCAAGAACTCCCACGGATGCATGGCAGCTCAGAGAGAGTAGCTCTGAATAGGAGCATGTTTGTTATTGATCTCTGTTCCAAGTTCATGTTGATTATCATGCTACCAATACAGATTCTTATTGTCCCAATCATGGCCAAGCTACTTACTTTTGTCTTTAACAACTGTACACACATGAGTTTCATGAGTACAATGTGTGTGTGTGTATAGCGGAGTAGTAAATACCAATGCTATATATGCTGACCCTGGTATGGCATCCTGAACTCATAGGACCCACTTTCATAGAAGAATTGAACGAATGGGTGAGAAAGATGGTTAGTTTCCAATGATCACTAATGATAATAACACTAACACTGGCTCCAATCTGGGATTAGACTGGTACCTGGGTTAATTAATCAATCAAAAAGTACATCCTTGGCTAGTTATTTTGCACATCTGCTCCCTTCCCCAAGGCAAGGCCAATCTTCTTGAGAGCAGACTTGACCAAGAATAAGAACATGGGAAATTTTAATAACCTGCAGGCTGTTTCACTGATTGGTGTGTAATACCTGGGCCGCTCAACCCAGCCCAGCCCGGCCCATCTCACAAATATCTATATGAGAGAGACAGAGGGAGAGGCAAAAATCCATTTTGCCTTCTCCTCCCCGAGCTCACCTGCTGCTACCCCCGTGCGTTGCTTCTCTAGCGCCCGCTGCCGCTCTTTGCTCTTGCGCCGGTTGTCGCCGTCTTCCCGCCGGCGCCGCTGCTCGCCGCCCCGCCCCTGCTCCTGCTCGCTGCCGCCCGCCGCCACTCGCGCGCGCGTCACGCCTCGCTGCTGCCGCGCGCCGCGCTGGCGCCTCGCCGTCGCCAGCCGCTGCTGCTGCGTCGCCGTGCCTCGCCGTCCTCTCTGCCGCCGCCGCCGCCGCCTCGGCTCTGCCGGCTGCGCGCCGAGCAAGGGGGCAAGGGGGAGGGCCGGGATTCGGCGGGGGAGAGGAAGAGAAGGTGCCGCGTTGGCCATCTGGGAGGGGGAAGAGGAGGCGCGGGAGTGGGAGTGAGGGAGAGGAAGTCGCGGCCGTGAGGGAGGAGCCGCCGCCACCGTGAAGGAAAAGGGCCAGAGGCGCCGCCGTAGGAAGAAAAGAGAAGAAGGAAGGAAAGGCGCCTGCGTGAGGAGGAGAAAAGGAGAGCCGACCGACTGGAAAGAGGAAGAGGAAAAAGAAAGAAAAGGAGAGAGAGAGAAGGAAGAGAGGAAAAAGAAAGAGGGAAAAGGGGGAAGTCTACCCGCCGCCAGATCTGCTAGGTCCGGCCGAGAAAAAGGAGGCACTGTCCCGATCCGATCGCTCGGGGCCAGGGTAATGCTTCGAAACCTTCCCCCTGTTTATTTGCTGAGTCGGGCATTATTAATACCGATCATTAGGATTGATGCATGTAATCAATTAGGTATCGTTATTAATAGGAATGCCTGGACGACGAAATTGGTACTGCCATGGTTGATCTGGTCGATCTGTGGCAGAAGGGGGGGGAAGGAGAGCATAATTTGAGGTTAAACAGTATAACCGATTAAAATGAGATTGAGTGGGTAGAATTCGATCTACGAGTATAAATGATGAAATCGCTAAATGTTTGAATTGATTAAGCACCGGGGCAATGGGATGTTGCCTGGTGGGACATGATTGGGTTATGTCGATTGGACGTTAGAGCGATGTTATTTACTCGTAATTGAATGTATTGTATGAGTGATGAATTGAGATGATTAATGCTTGTTCAGGTGGCGGTTCGAGTTTGGTGCCGTCCATGCACCGTTCGCCAGGTTAACAGGCAAGTGCATGGTAGAACAGTAAATTGTGATGAATGTTTGTTATTCATGTTTCCATGCCATGAATTACAGTGTTTATGAGATGATGCTTGTGATTATGTTCTGATCATGTCGTGATGACTATCGTCTATGATTAGACATGCACATTTGAAGCATATTGCATCATGCAAATGCATAAGAGCCAGGTCGGTGAGAAAGTCATGACTAGTCCGGAGTGCTCTTGAGTAAGAGCCAGGTCGGTGAGAAAATCATATGACTAGTCCGGAGTGCTCTGGAATAAGACCTACAGAGGTAGGCAAATGAGTGGTCCATCGACGGGTGGACGCTCCGCTATACCGGTATAAGCTACAGTTACAGAGCATACAGATGCATTGCATGATATTGCATTGCATTACAAAGGATGTAAAGTGATTCTGAGCATGCATGATTCAGATTTACATTCTGATTGTGATTCTGATTTACGATTCTGACGCCATGTGCATTACAGCATTATACATTCTGATTGTGATTTATGATTTATAGTTACTGATTGTGATTTACAATTTATAGTTCTGATTGTGATTTACGCTTATAGTTACATTGTGATTTACGATTTATAGTTACTGATTGTGATTTACAGATTTATAGTTACAATTGTGATTCACATTTCACAGATTCTGATACGACTTACGATATGAATTGATTTACGCTTCTGAATTGATTTACAGCTTATGCACATAGGTTGAATTACAGCTATGTACATAGAATTGATTTACTGATACAATTCTGCTTGAAATTGTTAAAATGATGTTATTGTTTTATCGTGTGCTTGCTTTGAGTCTCCTGACTCACCCTTGCTTTGTCGTTGTTTTTAGGTGAAGAATGACGACATGCATGGAATGGGGTAGTATTTTTGGCACCGCACTTGTAAAATAACCGCTTAGACATATACCGAAATGGTATGTTGAATTTAGGGTCTAAATTGCTAGCAATGGAACCCTAAACTTGTTTATGTTATGGTTTGTGAAGTATGAATTTAGTTGCTTTTGCAATCACCCTCATCATTAATTGTGGTTTGATACCTATGGGTAATGATATTAAAACAAGATAGAAGTGCTGCTAAAAGTTGAATAGCAACACTTGTGAATTGGTAAGTGGATGGTGGTAGCATCTTGGGCCCTGTGGAGGGCCGGGGTGTTACATGGTGGACCCACACGGTAAAATTATAATGTAAGAAAACCTCGTAGAGCATTGCGTTCAACCTTGAAGCAACACAAGAGGGCACTTATGTTAGTCTAATTAGGAAATGAAGGGGCATTAAACTTGGAACGACTGGCTACATAAAATGCATTTTGTCAGGCTACTGGCATTTCAGGGTCCATCTTGGCCATGCACGCTCTTCCCAAATCTCCAAAAATGGGAATCCCTACACCCACCGTCTTGATTGTTGAGGCATCTACATTGGTTTACTTTAGAAAGAGAGCACCACTTTGTTAAGATTTGTGCTCTCATCATAACTTCCAGAATGTGATTTTACAGTATTTGTCAGATTTTCAAAATAATTTGAAAATGTTAAACCGACAATAACTTTACAATTGATAGTCAATTTTGTTTGTGTAGCACCCCACCCATCCTCCGAGCCTAGAGTGCTACCATCATTACATAACATCACCTTTTTCCGCTAACCATTTTAAACAAACACTACTCTATTCATAATGTAACGACCACTTACAACATATTATTTTAAGCAACTATACTAGTATACTAGTGGAGTTTAAACATGCTACCAAAAATTAATATGCGGAGTACTGCTAGTACGTGAAGTATTCATGTGCTACTCTCGCCCATGCATGACATTCTCAACGATCACCTAAAAAATAAACAAAGCAAGGGTAAGCCCAGAGACTCAAAGAAGCACACGATAAAATAGTGGCATTAACACACCAATTTAATAATTCCCATTTCGTGAACTGTACATCACTATCTCTCAGATTTGTTTCACAGTTGTCACTTTTATACAATGCAATGTATCTATAACTGTATCACTGTTCTATTCTGTTTTCATGCAATGCAATGCGATGCGTCTGTAACTGTAGCTTATACCGGTATAACGGAGTGTTCACCCGTCGATAAACTACTCAATCCCCGTCCTCTTTTATAAGTGGATCCAATCCCACTCCCATGGAGTATCTACCGAAGTAGGTCTTGTTGTTTGTGTATGAGTGCAATGCGTGATGCAACATGCTTACAATGTTGGCATTTAATCATAAGCAGCACTCATCAAAGTATAATTAGCACGTAATCATAAGTATTGTAGAACATGACATGGAAGATACAAAATACTAATCATTCACCACCATTCACTATTCTACCATGCACTTACTGTTAGCCTCGGGACGATGCGTGGGCGACTCCAACCCGAGACCTCCACATGTACAAACGTCAACCCGAGTCAACACATCATATCGAAACTAGTGCTTAAGCGAGCAACGATGACTCTACGCGCATAACCCGACTTTGGCATAAAACGCCCAGGGTTAAGGACCCATCACGTAGGTACCAAACTCTCGTTTTTTTTTTTTTCTCCCCTTTTCTTTTCTCTCTTTTTTCCCTTCCTTTTCTTATCTCTTCTTTTTCTCTCTCTCTTTCTTTCTCTCTCCCCTTCATCCGATTCGCCAAATCGCCTTACCCTCCCCACTCTCTCTCGCTCGAGTTGGATTTGGGGTCGAATGTTCCCACACCGCTAGCCTCCGGTCCACGGCTATGGGCTCTCCGCCGCCCCCACCGTGTCTCCTCTTCGTCTGCCGATCATCGACCACCGATCGCGCCACCTCCTTTGTCGCTCCTTTCCCGCCTCGCTCCAGTGCCACCGCCTCGGTGCCTCCTCGAGCTCACCGCCATGGCACGCAGCCAACCGGGATCTTGGTGCCACCTTCATCACTGACTACTCAACCTTTGATGTGACACCGTCGCCTTGGCGCCTTGGGGTGCGCTAGCCAGGGGCTTCACACCAACCTCCAGCCATTACGCCTCCGACCGCCATTACCATGAGCCCTAGGGCATTACTGGTTCACTCTCCCCCTTTACTTGTGTGCATTTGATTTAGCTACTACCTTTGCCTTGCTCTAGTCTTAAGAACGCACGGCTGGGAAGGCTCAAGGCGGCCGCTGTGACGGGACTTGGTGAAGTGCATGCGTCAGGGAGCATGCACTGCCATCCAAGGGCGCACGATGGTGCTACAGGCTCGCCGCCGATGCATTGGGGGAGGAATGGAAGCTTACATAATGTCGGCTGAAAAAAGGCTGGGGTGGACGACAACTTAGCGTGGTGTCGACAGTCACCGGAAATCTTGCACTTCCGGAGTCATCGCTGTCCCCTTGCTCCTCCCCGCTGTCTTCCCCTTCTTCCTTAATTCTTCTCCTCCGGGCTTCGTCTTCCTCGCTGCTTGGGTATGGCTGGCAAGGAGCTTGGGTGGTGATGGGGTTGAGCTCGGCTTGGTGTTTTCTCTTGGTTAGCTTTGTAGATGAGCTCTATCTATTCTCTGTCTTGGCAGAGAGGAAGGAGATGGGGGGAAGGAATGCCCTCACTGGTTGGGTGGCTTTGCTCACAGTGGAGAAAAATGGGAGTGAGATGAGGCCTTCCAGTGACTCACCTGCTCATGCATTAAGGCATTGGTCTTATGACTCTCTTGGCTTGTGAAATGACTGGAGTGCCCTCACCTTACCCCTACTCTTCCTTCATGTGGCTATTGCCTAAAGGACATTTTGGTCCAAAGTGTTCTTCATTGTTTGGGCTTTTCTTTTTCTACTTCAGTAGGTAAGTCGGTAAAAGTGGACGCTGGCTAAATTTTCTGCTGGATGACGAAGTCCACAATAGGAGAGGCGTTGATCAGCCCCGGACGGTCTCGGAACCTCTATGAACGCTACTTTAATAATAAAAAGTAAACAAAAATTAGCAATTGGATTTGCATATGAATTCCAACCAAAAAAATTGAAAATTGAAATAGATAATTTTTTTGCAATTTAATTTCCACACAGCTTCGAAGTAAAATCCTTAAATTACTAAATTTTAGAATAAATTAAATAAAATTAGCAGTTTTATTTCCATACTAATTGCTAAGTAAAATCCCTAAATAATTATAATTTAGAATAAAAAATTTAAAAAATATTGAAATTAAATGAAATTAAAAAATATATAATAAAATTAGCAATTTGATTTTCATACAGAATCCAAAGTAAAATCCCTAAATAACTATAATTTTGAATAAAAATAAACAAAAATTAGCAATTTGATTTGTATATAAATATCAACAAAATAACTAAAATTTGGAGTAAAAAACAAAAGAAAACTTCAATTTGATTTCCATACAACTAAAAAGTAAAATCCCTAAATAACTAAAATTCATTATAAATTAAATGAAATTAGCAATTTGATTTGTATACACCCTCCAATAAAAATGAAATTTGTAATAAAAATAAAAGTTGTAACAAGGATAACATGAATAGTATCGGAGGAGACCATGAAAAAAATGCAATGGTGTCGATTTGTCCAACAAGAAGACACTGGCCCACTAGGAAGCGCAGAGCTGAGGCAATGGTGGGGGAGATGAGGATAATATCATGCTGCTCACCTTAGCCGTTTGACAAGGACAATATCATGCTATTCGTCGAAGTCGTTAAAGAGAAATACCAGAGCCAAAGGCTATGATGACAAGTGGTCAGCATCAATATTGTTGAAGAAGTCAATGTATAAATAAGCTCGATAATGGGAAAGCTTCAACAGAGAGGAAATGAAGCTTTGTATTAAAGATGGGCTATAACGATATGGAACCATCGATAGTTAGAAGTGTGCCATCACTAGTGAGAGGAACAAAGATCACCGAGTGAGAAGATTCATCGTATCATTAGATAGCGACTAAAGCAGACATGTCAGCATCAATGAAAATACAAAGTCACCATGGTTAGTGAGGAAGCCATAACATTGAGGTGACCAATGTCGAAGAAGAGGAGTAGTCGACACAAGAAAAGAGGAACATTGAACACATATAATATCATGTATGTGTATATACATATATACATCTGTACAAATAGAAGCATGAGTGTACAAAAGCAGAAATGGCGCAACCACAAGGAATAGGCTTAGGGCCACTCGAGAGAACGTGACAGGTGTCCTTGGCAGGGATCAACGACGGTTGCACGTTTATGCATGTTTAATGTTGCAACAGTTAGTATTAAGCAACAATTGGAGAAAAATACAAGATAACTATGTGGTGTATTGTGTTGGAATGAGTAGCAGCAAAGAGACTGTATTGGAATGGGTAACAGCTAAGAGGGATGGAACAAGAATTGGGTGTGTTTTGGAGGTTGAAGTAGAAAAATTGTAGTAGCGAGAAGTGATAGAAGGCATACGGTTTGATAGAGTAGCTAGCGTGTGAGGGTTTATAAGTTTAAGATAGATTGCCCATGGTGTATCGGTATATGCATGGGCCATATACTCTAATATCATGTAAACTAATAAAATAATTTACCGTACATATAATCAACATATTGCTTTCAGATTAAATAGAGGTACATGTGTATGCATACATTTTTTGAAAAAAAAAGTAACTAAGGAAGAATAGGACATGCATCTACATAATCCATGCATAATGGAGAGCGCTTACATTTTTAAGAATCTCAACAACTTAGTATGCTCTATTATTTTCCCATCAAACTCATACTTCAATTACATTTTTCAAATTCTTATAATTCTAAATAATCCATGAGATATGTAAACATATTCTTAATCAAGTTATATAATTTGATACTAAAAATTTTGAAACAAATCTAGCAGCGCAAATGCGCGAACCATCTTTCTAGTTCACACATATGTGAAGTACACATTATGGTACAAGAAAGAGTATAATAAAATCTATAAAACTGGTAAAGTACAAGTAGGACCTTAGAAATTGTAAGCAAGGTGCAAAACCTGTCTAAACTTGACAGTAAGAACTACTACTAAGTACTAATCTACACTCTACAGTGTACCAAATTGCTGAAACCGAAATGAAGAGATGTGAAGATGCCCCGTGTGGACTGTGGAGGCAGTCAAAACAGGATCTGTGTTTCATGCTTTGGCCAACTTGGCCCTCTTTGTCTTTAGCTTTTCAGCTTTGCAGCCGCCCGCCTCACACACACACGCTACCTACCAACCTATCTAATCTAAAGGTAACAGGGCAAACTCAATGTAGAGCGAGAAACAAGAAAATAAGAGAGCAACATGCTGGAAAAGATTGATGTAGTACTGCATTAACCTTGCACAAAAGTGTGTGGCAATTCTTCTACAGCTAAGCTAACTAGAATACCCTCCTCTCTCTCTCTCTCAACACACACGCATTCCCCTCTCCTCGTGTCATTGTCTGAAAGACTCTAGTTGATAGGGATATACATGGAAGACTCCATCCAAAGCCTCTTTGAATTGATGTGAGAGTGAGACTAGCCGCTGTTCTTTATCGATCTATCAAGTACTCCTTCGAAACCGAGTGTGTGTTGTTAGATTGTCTCTCTCGTCCTCCTGTACACACAGTCTATCTCTCTCTCTCTCTGTGTGTGTGCTGCCATTCCACCCTTTTGTCCCACTCCCACGCCTCTCTTTCTCTCTCCAACCTGCAGTCTCTGCATCCACCATTTTTGTTGCTGTAGAAAGCTCCCTCCTCCAGCTAGGCCCCAGCCTTGATAAACGCATCCAGTGACCATCATTGACAAAGCCTTGGAAGCTGGCCCACAGTTCGTGGCGACATGAGCATGCCCATCAAAGCCCAAAGGGTATATATAGTACGTACGTATCTATCCCGTTTACAGTACTCTCATCACCTCATCTAAACTAATAATCCACCAGTTAAAATTATCCTACATCCACCCAACAATTACCTGCTCCACAGTCATAACCTTAACTACGCTCACACCACAATATGCACCCATAATTACACCATCCTAAAAACGTCCGCACCAGATTAACTCTCCTCCATTCTCTCTCTTTACTCAACCATATCCGACGGTCATCCTTCAATGGATCTGCAGTACCCCTCCCGCGTCCCTAACGCTCGCAGCTTGCATGCATGCAGGTTGATCGTCCCCGCCTCCCCCGAAGGCCCCGCCTTCCCCGAAGGCCCCGCCTCCCCCGCCTCCTCCGAAAGGCCCCCGTCTCCCCTGCCTCCCCCGAACGCCGCCGCCTCCCCCGCCTCCCCCGAACGCCGCGCCTCCCCCGCCTCCTCCGAAAGCCCCGCCTCCCCGCCTCCCGAACGCCCGCCTCCGCCTCCGAAAGGCCCCGCCTCGCTTCCCAACGCCGCTGCCTCCCGCCTCCCGACCGACTCCGCCGCCGCCTCGCCAGATCTCCCGGCCGCCGCCTCCCCGGGCCGCGCCTCTGAAGACTCCCGAAGGTCACCGCCTCCGCCTACCCCGGGGCCGCCGCCTCGCCAAGCTTGTAAATCTATAGCGTGAACATCACCATGATGCACAATTTCCTTTCTCCTCTTGTTCGTGTCTTATTGTGTAGCATGATCGGGACTCAACCATTCATGTGTTGCCTTCTCGATTGAATAGCAATTTTGTTCAACTTTCCACCACTCACTTACGGGATCTCGATCGAACATTGTCTTGGAAAAGCTTATGCATAATATGTCTTGTATGAGAATCCATCCATGTCAATAGTTTTTAGTGTGTATATTAGTTTATCTTTTCATATTTGACATGCATCTTCTCACATCTGTCATGTTTATCAAAAAAATTCACATTGTGTGTCTTCTTGCTTATGGTTTGATTGTTTGGTGATGTGGATGTTATGAAACTCAGAGATGTCAAGAAGAAAGATTACTAGGTGTTGGATTGATAGCAATACAACTGCAGATTTTGGAATTGGTTTAGGGGCAATATAGATTGTGCTTATTTTGTTATAGCTTGTGCTTAATTTGTTGAATCACCTTCTCTAATGAAATCCAGAGCTTTTTTGTTTGCTTGGGTGCTCGTTCCTAGGGTATTGTTAATGAGTTATAATCACCATATTTTTACTGAAATGTAGTTGTTTTGAATTGTTATGTGCATTGCTCTGAATTTGATTGGTAATGCGGATGTTCGCTGCTGTGGGTAGGATCTCTTCCTTTGCCCAGGGAAGATAGGATGATGCCAAGACGGCAAAGGCGATTGCATAAAAACTTCTTGGTAAGCATGGAAATTCACCTTTGTGTTGCCGTGTTGCTTCACAATAATGGAAATTGACCATCGATGATGCTGTGATGGGGCAATTGCATAAGGTTTCTTGATGAGTGTGATGATACAGTAATACCATATCAGGGTAAGAAATGGAGATTTGATTGCTTCATTCCTTAGTCTTGGTTTACCTCACTAGAATGACATGTGCTCGGTTTTACACTGGTTTCACGCCTTTTTCTCCATACAAGCTATCACAAATTTGCACATTTTTAGATTCTCTGCCACATATGTTTGATTGTTTGAGGCAATATTTCAATCACCAGGGGGAGTAGCTCAATCAGGCAAATGGTAATGGACAACTCTCAGTCGAGGTTTGATCATGTTCATGCGTGCAAAGTGGGTTCTCTGTACACAATATGGTGCTTTTTGGTGGTATTCGGTGCCTCTCGTGGCCTATGATCCGAATGATAGGAATGGGCCACTAAATTGGTCTTGTAGGTTGGAATGAGTTCTTGTCATAGTCGGGACAGCTTCTATTGTGTTATCGAGCTCGCTTGATCGGATGTTTGTGGAGTTATATTATCACTATTTTTATGACCTTACAACTGATTGATGGGAACAACCAACTAAATTTGTCTTTGTTGGTTGGTATGTGTTCTTATCATGGTCCATCAATTCGTCATGTAATCATGTTATGTTCTGCGATTCAGGAAAAATATTAGTGATGGCCATCCGACTCTTAGGGATGCCCGTGCAGATCATTGTTGGATGATGTTCAAGAAGAATGTTCCAAGTTCGCCAAGTAAGACACATTTTTGTGGACAAGTAAGTCAACCGTTCATATATTATTTTATTAAACAAATATGTCATGCTCTGCATTCGAATTCTTTTGGTTGGTTCAATATTGGCCTATTGCATTGCTATAACTATCTCTGGTTTTCCTATAGATCATCATACATAAATCTGAGATGCACTTCGGTCCTTTTTTGTTTCAGACAAAGTAGTGCGACATCTCTCTCTCTCATTTGCTCAATTTACATTTGGGAGGTTACTATGAATTTATAATGATGATTTTTTAACATGCATATTCAAAGACTGTAACTACTATTCAATAATTATCAACATGTTGTAGTTAGAATTCTCTATATAGGGTTGACAGAAAGGCTTGGATTTAAGGCATAATTCAGAATTCATGAGATGTCATGTCACGGTTGCATCTTCCTCGGGTTGGTTTTGCATGTTGTTGGCTGGTTAAATTTAAAAAAAAGGACATGTCAAAGCAGAAAGCAGAGCGCACTGTTTTAGGCGATATAACAAACAACAACACAGGTATGAGCGCTTCCTCGGCTGTGACGGAATTGCTTTCAATATTTTTATAACCTTCTCACATGAAAGGTTAACAGGTGCTTGTGGCTTTCAATCTTGCTTGCTTGTAATGGCAAGCCAACTAGACCACATAATCTATTCCTGCAAGTCTTATTTGTGCTAAGTGCCCGAGTTACACAGGTATGGATGCCATTGTCCGACAATGCCACAAATTCAAGAGCCTTATGTTAATTACTCGCACATGGATGCCATGTCTAACCCCGATACGAATCCAAGTGCCTATAGCCTATAAGGCATGCCGAAAAAAAGAGAATACAATTAACTTTTCATTTTCATTACTTATTTGAGGAAAATTTAACGATTCGGATCAGTTTAATTTATGTTGAACAATGAATGATTGTTGATTTGAAGTGAAAATATCTTGTCTGTAATACAATTAACCTCATTGCCTTATACATCCTAAACCGCAAATATTTTTAGTCCGAATGAGCGACCGACTGCGGGCGATGAAGCCAAGTCTTCGCCAACCGACGTACCAACTCAGAGACTTTCCATGAAGATATCAAGGAGCGGATTTACGAGGTATACGAAAGATGCTCTTGCTGTGTCAGAGAATTTCATGTTTTGAGCAATGCTGCATAAGCAAGGTGCATTATTGTTGCCTAGGAATTGGCAATAAATGAGCTAGCCCACGAGGAGGTTGAGGGATGTCTGCAAGCAACAAAGACAAATAAGTGGAAACTATGAGCAAGAAGCTCACGGAGGGGTTTTTTGTGTTTAGGTCAGAGTGTAGTTTTGATCTCAGCCTCATTTTTTTCCCTCAAGGCTCACGCATAGCATGGTCACATATCTCCAAAGATCTTCAGATCCATGTAAATGTAATTATGTAATATTTGGGCCTCATCACTAACTCACAATTTTCCTTGTGCTTGGTTTATAGAGGGAGTCCGTGAGTGGAACACGGTTTCTTGGAGCTCACATTCTGAATCCTTCAGTACACGATGCCGATCCGTGAGCTGGTACAAAGAAAGGTTACCTCTTTGGACCCCAATGTGTTGCTTCTTTCTATTTCTTGCTCGTGTTTGGCATGTGACTGATCGCTTGGTAGTTTTGGCGATCCATTGCATGTCCTGATTACTCCACGAATGGCCATTTCTTAATTACACATTCATTCTCGCTTGTTTACTCGCCTTACTCCAAGATATCAGCATTTGGTAGAGATTAGAGAATCTTGCCGCTAATTTACCCTATATTTGTTTTTATTGAGAAAGCAAATCTGAATATCCATTTACTGAGTTTGTTGATTATTACCTTAGCTCCTTCTTTTGGCTAGGCAATTTAGATTACATTGAGTGTTCTCCGGCGAGAATAGCTAGATGATTATATCAATTTACCCGAGGATAAACCATGACATTCTTTTGCTATTACAATGCATTGCGAGTTCTCAAGGTTTTTCCATACCCCATAAACATTACAACAGTTCAATTTGTTTGTTGGTACGCTCTTGCTTTATTCATGTGGATCACTGGTATTCTTAAGATACCAAGGATTTCAGTGCACAGTAGATCTTTAACATTCTCGTGACCAACTATTAGTTGTTTAGATGGATTGTATTAACACAGAGCATCTGTTGCCTTGCATTTTTTTTCAGCTTGCAGCCATCCTTCCTCTAGCTATGGTCCACACTATGGGCAATCTTTTCACTAACATGAGCCTTGGGAAGGTTGCAGTGTCATTTACGCATACCATCAAGGCTATGGAACCATTCTTTTCAGTTCTCCTCTCTGCAATTTTCCTTGGCGAGGTGATTTTTATTTTCCTATACAATGTTCACAGTTCACACCAGTAATATTTTTGCATATCTGAGAGAACTCTGTGTTTGCCTTCCAATACATGAATGGCGAGGCGCTTACCTCTGCTTTTGGGTTGTACTATCACTTCTTCCAATTGTTGGTGGAGTGGCATTGGCATCTCTTATTGAGGCTTCCTTTAACTGGTATGCAACAAGCACTATCATTTGAATATAAGCTTTTCTGAACTGAACAACAAAGGAGCAGAGCTTGTTCCAAATGTTTTCTGCCTTATGGGCTTCTTCTGCTATTTTACCTCTCATTTATTTTATTTTTTGACCACGTACTTGGACAGAAATAGGACCATTGATGTATTTAATATAGCATTTTTAGGATTTTAATTTAATAATTTTATTTCTATGTGATATTTTCATTATGGCATGTCACCATGACAAAATGTGAAGTAAAATTATTAACAGCCAATAAGAACAGTAATACTGCATACCTATTTCAACGCCATCTTTGGGGGATTACTTGCTGACTCTTCACATGAGCCATTGGATGAAATTTGTATGAATAAAACTCAAAGGGATGTGAAAGGTGGATTCCCTCACAAATGATTCCTTGATCGTGGAATGGTTGTTCGCAAAATGTCCATTCATTTGACCCTCATGCTGCACCCCTTTAAATTTGATTAATCCAAATCTCATCAAACAGTTCACGTGAGGAGTTAGCAAGTTAGCACTCAAAGATGGGTTTGTGCTAGATACTTACCATTAAAAATTGTCGATTGTACTCTACTGAATTAGTCCATGGCAGATTCTAGCTCCACGAAAATGGGGCTATATAAGGACCAAGTCACCGATATAGTGCAATCTTATTCTTCTAAAAATAATTGTGATGTATTGTAATGTCTAAAAGAATAATGCTCAAATAGCTCTAGGTTGGTTTGGAAACCGATATGAATTAACTTTAACCTACTTTGCATGGAATTACAACGTTTTCATTCTTCCCGCATTGACACAAATATGTCCGATTAGAACCAATGGACCTGATAGTTAAGGCCTTAATGGGGCTTCGACGGTGTTTTCTCGCCCATTTTTTCCAACTAAAATGTACCCATTGCCTAGCAAGTAGCAACATATTCTTTTGAAGTCGTCTTAAATATTCTGCTTTGTTAAAACATTGTCATGAATCATGATATTTCAAATTTCTTACTCTGAATAACTCTGCTATAAAATTTATTACTTGGTAACTTACTAACTTATGGCAACATGGTGGATTTTGGAGCGCAATGGCTTCCAATGTTACCTTCCAATGAGGAATGTGCCGAGCAAGAAACTCATGGTTAAGAAAGAGGTAACCGAGAAACTACATGTTTGCATTTCAACTTTCAAGTTACGTAAATATCAAATGTATTATTTTATTTACTAAATTGCATATTTTTCCTTATGTTGATCATTGTGCACTACTATCCTAATTTCTAACCCACTTTGTTCTTCCCACTCGAGCAGAATCTCGGACAACATTAATCTCTTCTCAATCATTACGTTGATGTCATTTCTCCTCTTGTTCTCGTTGCCTTCTTCACGAAGGCATTAAAATCACTCCTACGCTTTTGCAATCTGCTGTGAGTACTACATCATTGCAATATTTTTGTTGATTATGTCAAAACCCAAAAAGAAAAGATTGCATCTTGCACAATCCTCGGTGAAAATCTGGACCGCTTCGTGTTAATTTAGGGTCTGAACGTAAAGCAGGTGCTTACAAGGTCTTTGCTTGCTGCACTTTGTTTCCACGCGTACCAACAGGTTAATCCCGTCTAATATCTCGCAGGCAAAAATTATTCTTCTGTTTTGTTTTTCTTTCCATCTTGGGCGTCACAGAACAATCTCGAAGGCCGGGAGCACCAAAAATATTATGTATAAAGACGTCCTAGCATGGTGATTTGGTAAGTAAATAGTCCACAAACACCTATTTCCTTATTGTGTTTCATATTTCTTTATGTGACAAAAATGTTTGTTTTCTTTGTAGCCTCAAGTTTAAACAATGTGAGGATGGAGAAAGTCGTCGGTGGGTGAGTCCAATGATGTTGTCACCTCCTCAAAGGATTAGTCGTTATGTGACATTCATTATGTGACAAAAATATTTGGTTATACAATATATAAGACGTGAATCTTAATGAATCTGATTGTTCGCTTTATTTTTTATAAATTTTATCTTGTTTTGTATTAGCACGGGCACACTACTATGCATTATAATTGGCCTAGACTTGTAATTTCATGACCTGAACTTGCTGGTGATATACATGAGTGTTTTCCATATTATATACATGGTGATATACAATTGTGTGAAACTTAAACTATAAAAAAATATTGTCATTTGGTTGTTTTCATGTGCATCCCTGAAATGCCGCCGTGGCGTTAGCACGAGCACTATACTAGTTCTAACAAGAAAAATAGAATGCCAAGTCTGTGTGTTTTTCATGCAGTTTCTATGACATCCTAGGAGATTTCATACCATAATTAAATAAATTCTCCAAATATGAAGCTTACTCAAATCTACAAGCATTTTGCCGGTAACCTATGGATTCTCGTGCAAAAACAACAAAAAAAAGGTGTCAAGCATACGACCTCCATCAAGCCTCCTGTGATTGTAATTTGTAATCTTGGAATCTCATGCAAAACCGTGCTAAATGTTTCACAGTAAGTACATAGAGCATTAATTAGTACCATACTTCACATCAAAGACAGGAGAAGTCACCCATCAAGGCAAGAAGAAAATTGTACCACAAAAAAGGCATGAATATTGTAACGCCCTAGGATCTAAACTGGTTCAGACCTAACCACATTCTGGATATGTCACATACACGTAGCAACCTGTTTACACTTTCATCCTCGCTTCGCGCAAAACGGTTAACCGGGGTGCTATCATTGGAACTCCTAGACTTATATGTAAGTGCTTCTTAAGGTAAGCTAGTAAGGTGGGACTAACCCATAAATTCATGTACACACATGGGTCAATATGGACCGAGGTGTCACAAATACAACCAATACAAATTTCCCTATCACATCATCAGTTTGCAGCAATGCAATGGTCAAGTTGCAAAGTCAGAGTAGAGTAACGAGTAGCAAGACGACAGTATTTCCTCGCCTACAGTGCCCCTGCGCACGTACAGCCACGCGAGGCTTGGATGCTTGCCATCTCTGAAGCTTCCAAAATATGCCTCAAGTGGTCAATCCAGCTTCTGCGGCTGCAGCTGCCATGCTCCAGCTTAAAGGCGAAAACCAAGCCTGCAAGCAGCAATGTATACAAGGACTAGTTACATATGTCGCGCATGGTGCGGATCCAGGCCCACATGTATAGTAGCATTGTAACAAACTTCACCGGTTATAGCATGGACAACTGACCAGAATTCGTGCATCTGAGATGCAGCAGACAACATGCAGACTTGAAATGAAATGTGCGGCAAGATTTGATATCCAAATGTGCAACAAGGCCAGCTCAAAATGGTTTCTCTCCATTTCGGTTTTGCAGTAGAAAATATCATTCTAGCTCTACCAATAAAGAACATGATTGTGCAGATGTTGAATAATGCAAGGTTAACATCCAGCGACTTGGAAAGAAGTCTTATCCAACCATTATTAGCTTCTGCCCCGTTGCCTAGCTTAAAGTTGAGATGAAGGGCAGAAATGAGTCAAGGGGGTTACAACAGACATGCGCTGCATACTTGGCAGAAGGTGTCATAAGGCATGGCATATGTATTTAGCTTGAACTAGTTTGTTCATGGTGGAGGACCGTTGCTTTGAAGCTTTTCTATGCACTGCGAAATTCTTATCCTTCTGAAGTCCTGATACATCACAGGATGAACAGTGTTATTCGGCATCAGAAATGCTTGCAGCAAAAGTGGGAGTGGTGGGATGAAGAGGAACAATTGGTGGTGAATCATGCGGTTTCTTGCTCTGGTTGGGAGATCATTACTTTTGTTTGTTAGTTTTGCTTGCACAAGGGACCCTTTCCTATGACATGCTGTAGCATTGGCCTTCTAAGTTCTTTGTATGTGTGAAAGTTTCCTCTTTTCTTCAGTATTTCGTGCTTCTGCTTCCTGCTCGAATCTCGGTGGCGCGTTATTCTATTTTGTTCCTTGATTTTTATCCTGTTCCGTAGCATTGGCACTCTTTTTCCGATATTTTCCTAAAGCTAAAGAAGGAAGAGGCATAGCTATGTTTATTCTTGCAATTACATTTTTGCATCTTAATTTGTTTTCCTCATTCACTTTGTTGATCACTATTTTTTTGGTAATGCAGTGGAGTTATTAACCTGTCTTTGTATGCTCTGGAACCAGTGGCGAAGGCAGATGAATATAGAGGCGGGGTCAAAGGACTAAGAAAATTTGAGATAAACATATCAAATATAATTTGGTGTGATTCAAATTCATATGAATAAAAGAGAAGTAAAGCAAGAAAGCAAAATACAATAAAGGTACGCATTCAAAACATATAATTATGTATTCAGTGAGTAGCGATCTGGATATCAAAATTAACAATACAATAGTAAATTACAAATGATTATGAACATCCAAAATAAACTAAACATACCGCTAAGACACTAGCTTGAATCACGAGGCAAATTCATTCCACAAGATTTCGTGCCTTAGAAGTGTTTTATGATTCTACCATCATCAATGTTTCTAAATATCTCTCGCTTGTTTGATATGCCGAATCCATAATAATTTCATCACTATGTAATGTCAACAAGAATAAAGAGCTCGTACTATATGCCGGATCCACAATAATTTCATCACTATGTAATATCAACAAGAATAAAGAGTAGCTGAGTAAAGAAAAAGCATACATATGTAATGTACCAAATCAACTTTTGTTGGTCGACAACTCGCCTCTTTGACTCTTTCTTCCCAAATCGCCAAACGCCAAGCCCCAAGTCCCTAGCCGCCGATGCAATCCTCCGCCTCCACCGGCCCTCCTCAGCTCGCCGTGCCTCGTCACGTCACCGCCTCAGGCCCCTGTCTCCTTGTTGCCACTGCCCCGCGCTTGCGTGCCTCAGGCTCCCGGCTCCTTGAAGCGAATAAATACATGAGCATACAAATAAATCTAAAACAATCTAAATAAACTCTGAAATTTATTATTTTTTCTTTTATTAGAAATATCTTGAATTTAGAAACAAGTTTCATTATATTTGGATTTAAAATGAGGAGAACGGCTCTCTAAAGTTTAAATCCAAGAAAATCCTAAAAACAAACATAGGTGAGAGAAAATCCTAAAAATAAAACAGAGGATAGAGTGTCTCACCGATAGTCAGCCCCAAATTTTAATTTGTCTTATGATTTTTTCCTATTTGAAAATGCACACAAGGTCGGCATATGGGGCAAGCTGTGCTTTAATTATTTTTCCTAGGGAAATCATATAAGTGACTAACAAAGTGGGCCCTTAGGGTTTTAAATTTCTTTTGAATTATTTTCTTTAAGGAAAAGGATCGAGAGACTAACGGGTGGGATCAATACCGTAAGGTTGGCCAACATGTCAGTGACTCAAAATTAAAATCTGATTTTAATTAGATTTCTTAATGGTTTGGCCCACGCGTCAGTGACTCATTAATTTAAAATAACCCATGTCATTAACCTAATCTAATTACATGCTAATAGCATCATTAACTTAATTACTAAGCTATAGTACTCCTCTGCTCGCCGTCGACAGGGCAGGCTACGGTGAGCATCAGCAACCCCAAAATGGATTACCGGGATCCCGGCAGTCCTAAGCGCGATGACGGCGTGGCCGACGGTAGTGGAGGCACGACCGCCAAGGCAACTGAGATCCCAACAGCATGGCAAGTGATTTCAATGCACGGTGAGCATCTACGAGCTATGAGAAACTCACCGGAGTAGACAACAAGGCTCAGGAGGTGATGTGGTGACGTTGACCCGAGGCAGCGTGGCAGCTTCAATGTCAACAGCTAGCTGGAGTGGCCGGCTGCCCAAATTGAAGGCAACGATCGTGATAAGGAGGTGTGGGGAAGCTCTAGCTAGAGGGAATCAGACAGGGGCTTACTAGAGAGAGAATGGTGACGATGGTAGTGGTTTTGGCCAAAGGGAAGGATGTCAGACCCAGATTTTACAATCCGAATCTTCAGGATTCCACCGCACTATTCCACTGGATCGAGATAGTGCTCACAGATTGCGCTTCGAATATCAAGTACATATCATGCGGAAGCGTAATTATAATAGTAGACTTACTCATGGGCCGATTAGGCCGAAATCATGAAATTGCAGCGAATGAAGAACGGCGTGCAAGTGGGACCTTCAGACATGCCCACAGCAGCCCAACCGAGGTGCGTGACCTAGCCCTTGACATCTTCATCTTCTCTGCCAGCTTGTCCAATCTTGTTGCTGAAGCGAGGTGATTTGATTCCTGATTCTGAATTTCGTCGCAAAAGCGAGAATGAGCACTCCGACCCCGTGCTCCGCGAGCCAATACACAGAATGCAAATATATAGTATGCATGGCTCATCAAAGGAAGGCTCAGGTTATTTTATTTGCCATAAACCGCATTTGAAATATGATATATAGAAATCTCCCGAGACTTAGCAGCTTGAACCAAATCATATTGTGTCAAAGAATGCAATATCATTAATATCGATACAGATTTTTCGTTCACCATATATGGCACCTGCACCATATGCTTATCTTTCAAATATATAAACGCTTAACTTACCATCGGACGACACCGTGACAATTCCAAACCAGATGTCCTTCGCCCTTCACATTTCCATTCCCACCCACAAAGTTTTTGAAATAGAACTATATCTAGTTAAGTTCCCATGTCCGCCCTTGACCGTGGGCACGGCTATTCAAATAGTTTTGACTCTGCAGAGTTTGTACACTTTCACCACAAGAGACAATCAACTCGTTGCCCCACATGATTCCTTAGCCATGTGGTTGAGCGCACCATCACGTTGACTTTTCAAAGTATCTAGCCCCTTTTTCTCATTCACCTTATGGGTAGCCGCCCACTTGCGGTGGGTCCCATCCAGTGCGCGGATGTTTCCCAGACACTAACGCAGCCGGGCTTCTACTTCCCGCAACATTAGGAAAGCTGGAAACTTCACCTCCACCGGTGTCCCTTCAGCCCCTTGCCATAGCGTAGCCCCATCAATCCACTACCAGTGAGATGAGTCCGGGTTTCGATAAGTCTACTTAGCCAAGTTGTATTTACAGACTTGTGGTTGCACTGCTTACACAGAGAGTCATGACAAGATTCAGTCCTTAATAGTATCCGGCGGTTCTACCACAAACCACACTCTCGTGCATCCTCGCACCATACCCCAACCATCCGCCCGATAAATAAGCATTTTGAGGTTTTGGGAATATAAAATAACCATATCCAACATACATCGATCATTACCACCATGATCGCCCAACCAATTTTTCTCGGGATTAAAAGTGATGCTTGGGACAATTTCTTGCCCCGGTTCCTAATCAATGCTAAGCATGGCATATAATTAAGGACTTATTTTCAAAGTTATTCATTATAAAGTTTTCCACTAGGCGACAAGGCTCACATGTGCAATATACCAAAGAGGGTGTAATACTTAGCCAAGTTGAACAGTGGGCATATAGCTAAACTTTTAAATCAACATATTTTTGCACATAACATAACAAAGATGCATTTTGATAATTTAAACAAAAGTAATTTGCATAAAATGTAGGTTCAACATGATCAAAGTATTGACTACTTTGCGCGCGTTTTATCATGGACTTGAGCTCACTTGATGCTTTCTCTGAGCTTGGATCTTTTCTTCTCTTCACTGTAATCTTGCTTGATCCCTTGATGCTTCAGACTCAGCTTCTAACTACGTGCTAAATGACCGAATCCAAATAAAAACAAATAACTCAAGAGATCCAAAACAAATAACTCAAGAGATCCAAATAAATCCAATCATTTTAAATACCGATTTACCTTAAATTACGATTTATTATGGTTGGAGAATAGAAGGATGATTTAGGTGGATGTGTTGTAAGCACAATGAGTAGCTGGTTTGAGCAGAAGAGACGAGTTGTCCAATGCTTTACCGTGAGGGAAAATTTTAGAAATACGAGGATCAAAATGAAGATGTACCTACAGAATTATCCGCTTTTGGAAAAGGAATGTGGCGGACATGGCCGATTGGGGAAAAGCGAGGCTTGACCTCTTTATTAATAAGTTCTTTATTATTTTGTATTTATCAAGAAAGTTCCATGAGTTAGGTTATACCTACGATTCGGTGTAGGAGTTTAGTGTACAAATCTTATCTCTAGGGTATGCATTTCTGTAACTTAGGTTATGGTAAAGGCAACCTGGATTGATGAATGAGATCTGTACTTATTCTATAAATCTTTTAGTCGAAGGTATTATAACATTTGGACATCTTTATTAAGTTTTTTGAATAATCTTTGATATAGGCTTTTACTTATTAATTAGATTAAGATAAATAGCAAGGGCTCATTATTTATTCTTATATGGTAACTAATTAGAATTTAAATCTCTAATAATCCCATTATCATATTTTGTGTACCTTCATTCATAGCTAGGCTGAATTTAAGTTGAATTAGGATCCACTCATATGCGTCCTAACTTGTTATATATACAATTATGCTTAATACTATTATGTACTCAGGCTAGTGTTAAGATTTAATTAGAGGTACCATTATCATTTTATTTGCACCTTTGCTATTATTAAACTTAGCTTTATTTTTAATTTATTTATCTAGCAAAGCTTGTCGTACAGGGTTATATATTAATATAGCTACTTAATCAAATATACTATGGAGATTTGTTTAGCGACGGTATGTTAAATTCTAGTGCATACATTATAATGAAGTGCAATCTTTATTAAGTTTTGAGTATCTAACCATAGTCATTCTATGTGGGATGATAATCCAAATGCCGATTCTTACTTTTGTACCATTATTAACTAAATCTACTAAGTCAAGTTGTATACAAGGCAGCCTCTATTTCAATTTGAACATCATGGCCTAAAGGTTTGTTTACTAATGTTCACATTATTTAATAGCCAAAAGGATTCTCCTAACTGCTAGGGTATAAAGACAAGGGTTTATGGTTTAAACTTTACAGAGATTAATTTTATAACATTTACTAATATGCAAGGTTTTAGGCTTCATTGATTAATCAAATTTCATTTGCTAAGTTGTCATTCCAGAGAGCATACACTAACAACATCCCTACTAAGCCTTTAATTAATAGTTAGGATTTAATTAATGGCACTACTACCATTTTGTCTATAGCTCGATTATTATTAGGCTTAGCGTTGATTTCAATTTAAATTCTATTCACCTATCATGGGTTCATGTTTTGACATAGCTATTAATTAAATCTACAAAAGGGAATTTGTTGAAATGACTACAGATAAAGGTTAAAGCTTACATTTTAATTTCATGCAAGGGTAATCTTTATTTAAACTTGGATATTTTAACCAAAGGCATTTTTTATCTATGTCTTTAATTCAGTATTTAATCTTTCGCACAATTATTCAAACCGTATTAATTAATCATGAACTAAAGTCTCCATATAATCTCATTTATGCCCTTAGTAGATAATTAGATTTAAAATTTAAATATTAAAGTCACACTAATTATTTATCATGATAACTAGTCCCAATCTAAATCATACATAAACTCTCTAAAGCCTTATTTAAATTTTATTAGCTTCCACAGTTTATCCCTAATTTTTTCCTAATCGTGTGTCGCTCGCAAAAAGATTAAACCTCATCGCTAATTATTGCGAGGGAGGGGATCGAACGCAGCCGGCCGAAACGAGCGCTAGCGCTGCTCGCCAACCGAGCACCGGGTATTACCTGATGTAGGCGGGGGAAATATTGCAGAAGAGCAAAGCAAAGAAGGGGCCCGGCGTAGGAAGCGAGGCAGCGCGCACGGCGCGGTGTGGCGGGCGAGGCGGCGCAAGGCGTTAGCGATCGCCAAAATGGGGCGAGAAGCGGTGGGAAAGCTAGAGGCGGCAGAGATTTGGCCGAGCGCCGCGAAATGGGTCGGTGGGGTTCAACGGCCGAGGCGGAGGCGAACGGGCGCCGGTGCGGAAGGGGAGAGGAGCAAAATAAGGATCGCGTGAGCGGTGGACCCGGGAACTTACCTAGGTGGTCTACGGGGCGAGGAGGGCCGGCGAGCCGCGGCGATGGCGGTGGTGGCGCAGGAGCTCACATCGCCGCGAGCTACCGGCGTTGGGAGGCCCGGTGACGGTGGGAAGGCTTCGCGGTGACTTGGTGGTGCTTCTACCCAAGGAATCGGGCAGGTGCGCCGGGAGGAGCTGCAGTGGGAATGGCGGCGCGACGGCTTATGCGCGCGCGCGGAAGGGGAATGGAGGGAAAGAGGAGGAAGAAGGGCGCGAGGAGCTTCTTATGGCCACGGGGGAGGCTGCGGAAACGGTGGGCGCACATGAGAAACCGGGGGCGGCGACTGGGAAGACAGTGGGCGGAGCTATTGCATGGGCGCCACGGGGAGGAAAAGTGCTGGGCGCGGCAGAGGGGAGAAGAGAAGTGGCGCGGGCGCTCGGGGGAGAGAAAGAAGGGAGGAAAGAGAGGGAGGGGAGGCGCTGCAACCGGCCCCCGCCGAGAAGGAAGCGGGGTTGGGCTACTGCTTTACTGGCCTCACCCCAATCTCTCTCTTTTTTAAAAAAAATTATTATTTCATTGTTTTTTTTTACATGTGTACAAGTATATATATATATATACATATATTGTTATTTTGCTGGCTTATTTAATTTTACATATTTATATCTCCTTATCACTGGATTAATCCTTGCATGTGCAAAATTTTGATATACATATATATGTATATATTTACATATATATTCACGTATGTTGGTATCCATATGCTTGCTCCTAACGTTATTCTTGTTATTATTTTCAAGATGGCATCTTATGGTTTAAGTCAAATTTCTCCTTCCTTTTATGGATCATCTTTTGATTCTTATTTTAAATTTTAATTCTCTATTGTTTAAACATGTTTGTTTTCTTCTTGTTCCTTTTAAACTTTGGAACCTTAACAAATGTTCAGAAAAATACCATAAACTCCAAATTCAAATGAAACACCTTGCAAAAATAATTCCAAAACTTTATATTTTCAGATTCAAATTTTCAGATGTTACAAACCTACCCCCTTAAATTAATCTCGACCCGAGATTCCTGTAGAGTAGAAAGAAGCAGTGGGGTTATATTGGCTAGCAATAGGTCCGCTTGTCGTAATGGCCTTGCAAATTTCTCTTGGTTTAGTTCGATTAGATCTAATGCGAATCATTGCATCTCCAAGGTAGTCACACATCATACCAAGATTTCCAAAAGTAATTATACATCATAGTAGCTCTCCAACATTCTTGTCTATTCTTGCTACCCCCTTAAAATAAATGACATCCGACTTTAGTCATCCTTTCTAACTCCGGCATAACGAGTCCCGCTTTTCCACATTCTATGCATATGTTATTTAATGAAGTTTCTTGGTGGGTGGCAAAGACTTTTTAGTAGCAACTTGTTGTTCTTTGCGATCGATAGGGTTTCCTTTGGCAAAGTTGGAGCTAATGGTGACGGATCCATTATTTGCTTGTTCGATTTACGTTGAGGGCGCTCTCACATAATGTCCTGGGTCATCAGATTTGAAACAGCTTGAACCCATGGCCTGGCTTCCTCCGAGGGCCTTGATTGGTGGTGATAGCATCCCGCTAATCCTTCTAGATTCCTTTTCTCGTGGCACCTACGAACATCATGTCCTTTTTCTCCGCAATAAAAGCAGATAGTATTCTTTCTGGGTCCGCCTAATGTAGTGGTACGGTTGCCTATCTTGTGGCGACTGCTTAGTAGTCTTTGTGGAGTGGATCTGAGCGAATACTTGGACGAGTGGTAGGGACCATAGCGAGTAAAAATCATTGGTTCCTCGCTTCTTGCTTCTAGCCTTATTCTTGGCCATTGACGATGCCTTGACGATGACCGGAATAGTGAGTCTATTGTGGAATAGAGACTTGAGCCTTGATCCTCTTGCAGCTAAGGCTTCTTAGTTGTTATCTTTTCGAGATGTTGCCTCTTTCCACTTGAGCTTTAAGTGTGTTGACTTGATTATCTGCTATCTCTTGCTGCAGACTGACGAGGTTTTTAGCGAAAAGGTGGGGAAACAAAGATGAGGTAAGTATTAAATCGTAGAGATAAGATACTCTAAGCCCATTCAAATTTTAAGAGAGCATACCCCAAAAGTCGGGTGATACTAAATCACACAAACTTTCAAAACAACCTTTCTGGGTGACTACGAAATAGGACGCCCGAGGGCAAAAGGCAAAGCACGTGGCACAAAAAGTCCGCAACAATACAACGTCTACTCAGTGGAAACACATAAGAAGGCATAAGGTTTATCTCGCATAGTCCGCTTTAAAACGAGACCACCTTATATTCATGACTATCGTCGACGATCCTAATCTTAAATTTTGGAGCAAGGGTATGAGAAGTGAATAAAAATTTTCTCTTAAAATCCATAGAAAGAAGAGGAAAGTATTGGGAGGTAATTGTACTCATTCCTGTAATTGTTTTGAAAGCACAAAACCTTACAATACCCCCTTTTTTTGTATATGTATACTAATCTCTCTAGTATCCATCAATGATTTGATTCACTCCCGTATGATCTTAAATCTTCATACATAAGGCCTAAAATCCAAGAGCCTTGATCATTCAACTTTCATTTTTGCAATTTGCTCTTAGGTTATCTTCCTTCAGCATTTAGTCACAATATTATTGCCGTCTGAAACTCCAAACGGCGGGCATCCTTATTTATTCAATCCACCGATCATACACTTCTTATCGTGTCTTTTCAATTTCATTAATCCTGCTATGGTATCTAATCTTCACATAAATCCTAGCTTCCACCATAGATCTATAATTCCATTCTCATATTTCACCATGTCCATATAATCGCAATCTATTATTGGCCAACTTGATCAGCTCCTTTAATCCAATGGATGTCTGGTATTTTATTATTATTATTTTTATTTTTATCTTAGATCCACCGATGATTTTTTTCTTGTATCGAGACTTCCTAATTATTCAACCTAGTATTATTGATTCAAATCCATAAGATGCTCCTCTAGAGATCAACCTAAATTTTCACTATCTCCAATTTCTTAAAAAAAAATCAGTTAATCCATCCCGCTATCGATCATATCCTATTATTCCAAAACATCTTCTAGGATTTTTACCAGTCTGCAATCCTTTAATTAGTTTCACACTCTTTATTTCCTCCCAATTACTTCTTTCATTTGTCCTGTCACTCTATTTACTTAAGCTCCTCCATTTCATTTATCCCAAATTCACATTATCGTTTCCTCCAAGAATATATAACAATTGTTGAGAATAAGCCTCAAGGTTTAGCATCATGATTTCCTAGCCCAAAGTGTGCTTTCATAGAAAATTTACAAGAGGAGTATTGAAATTTTTTTTTGAACTTCGGGTAAGAGAGCTTCGTATAAATGGCTAGGTAGCATATAGATGAGGGGAGTCATCTAAGAGAGTTGAGATGGCGCAATACAACTTAGTTTTGTCAAAATAGGTAATGGGAAAATAATTCTACTCATGAACTAACGACTGCTATCTAGGTCACGACTGCAATGATATGCTCGATACCATCGCCGCCGGACCCAAATTTTACAATCCGAATCTTCAGATTCCACCGCACTATTCCTCGGATCGTAGATAGTGCTCACGATTGCGCTTCGAATATCAAGTACATATCATGCGAAGCGTAATTATAATAGTAGACTTACTCATGGGCCGATTAGGCCGAAATCATGAAATTGCAGCAGCGAAGAACGGCGTGCAAGTGGGACCTTCGTGACATGCCCACAGCAGCCAACCGGAGGTGCGTGACCTAGCCCTTGACATCTTCATCTTCTCTCGCCACTTGTCCAATCTTGTTGCCGGCGAGGTGATTTGATTCTGATTCTGAATTTCGTCGCAAAAGCGAGAATGAGCACTCCGACCCCGTGCTCCGCGAGCCAATACACAGAATGCAAATATATAGTATGCATGGCTCATCAAAGGAAGGCTCAGGTTATTTTATTTGCCATAAACTGCATTTGAAATATGATATATAGAAATCTCCTGAGACTTAGCAGTTTGAACCAAATCATATTGTGTCAAAGAATGCAATATCATTAATACTGATACAGATTTTTCGTTCACCATATATGGCACCTGCACCATATGCTTATCTTTCAGCGTTATAAACGCTTAACTTACCACTGGGACGACACCCAGGACAATTCCAAACCAGGACAGTCCTTCGCCCTTCACATTTCCATTCCCACCCACAAAGTTTTTGAAATAGAACTATATCTAGTTAAGTTCCCATGTCCGCCCTTGACCGTGGGCACGGCTATTCAAATAGTTTTGACTCTGCAGAGTTTGTACACTTTCACCACAAGAGACAATCAACTCGTTGCCCCACATGATTCCTTAGCCATGTGGTTGAGCGCACCATCACGGTGACTTTTCAAAGTATCTAGCCCCTTTTCTCATTCACCTTATGGGTAGCCGCCCACTTGCGGTGGGTCCCATCTGCGCGCTGGATGTTTCCCAGACACTAACGCAGCCGGCTTCTACTTCCCGCAACATTAGGAAAGCTGGAAACTTCACCTCCACCGGTGTCCCTTCAGCCCCTTGCCATAGCGTAGCCCCATCAATCCACTACCGGTGAGATGAGTCCGGGTTTCGATAAGTCTACTTAGCCAAGTTGTATTTTACAGACTTGTGGTTGCACTGCTTTACACAGAGGTCATGACAAGATTCAGTCCTTAATAGTATCTCGGCGGTTCTACCACAAACCACTCTCGTGCATCCCCGCACCATACCCCGAACCATCCGCCCGGATAAATAAGCATTTTGAGGTTTTGGGAATATAAAATAACCATATCCAACATACATCGTCATTACCACCATGATCGCCCAACCAATTTTTCTCGTGATTAAAAGTGATGCTTGGGACAATTTCTTGCCCCGGTTCCTAATCAATGCTAAGCATGGCATATAATTAAGGACTTATTTTCAAAGTTATTCATTATAAAGTTTTCCACTAGGCGACAAGGCTCACATGTGCAATATACCAAAGAGGGTGTAATACTTAGCCAAGTTGAACAGTGGGCATATAGCTAAACTTTTAAATCAACATATTTTTGCACATAACATAACAAAGATGCATTTTGATAATTTAAACAAAAGTAATTTGCATAAAATGTAGGTTCAACATGATCAAAGTATTGACTACTTTGCGCGGTTTATCATGGACTTGAGCTCACTTGATGCTTTCTCTTGAGCTTGGATCTTTTCTTCTCTTCACTGTAATCTTGCTTGATCCCTTGATGCTTCAGACTCAGCTTTCTAACTACGTGCTAAATGACCAATCCAAATAAAAACAAATAACTCAAGAGATCCAAAACAAATAACTCAAGAGATCCAAATAAATCCAATCATTTTAAATACCGATTTACCTTAAATTACGATTTATTATGGTTGGAGAATAGAAGGATGATTTAGGTGGATGTGTTGTAAGCACAATGAGAATGGGTTTGAGCAGAATGACGAGTTGTCCAATGCTTTACCGTGAGGGAAAATTTTAGAAATACGAGGATCAAAATGAAGATGTACCTACAGAATTATCCGCTTTTGGAAAAGGAATGTGGCGGACATGGCCGATTGGGAAAAGCGAGGCTTGACCTCTTTATTAATAAGTTCTTTTATTATTTTGTATTTATCAAGAAAGTTCCATGAGTTAGGTTATACCTACGATTCGGTGTAGGAGTTTAGTGTACAAATCTTATCTCTAGGGTATGCATTTCTGTAACTTAGGTTATGGTAAAGGCAACTGGATTGATGAATGAGATCTGACTTATTCTATAAATCTTTTAGTCGAAGGTATTATAACATTTGGACATCTTTATTAAGTTTTTTGAATAATCTTTGATATAGGCTTTTACTTATTAATTAGATTAAGATAAATAGCAAGGGCTCATTATTTATTCTTATATGGTAACTAATTAGAATTTAAATCTCTAATAATCCCATTATCATATTTTGTGTACCTTCATTCATAGCTAGGCTGAATTTAAGTTGAATTAGGATCCACTCATATGCGCCCTAACTTGTTATATATACAATTATGCTTAATACTATTATGTACTCAAAGCTAGTGTTAAGATTTAATTAGAGGTACCATTATCATTTTATTTGCACCTTTGCTATTATTAAACTTAGCTTTATTTTTAATTTATTTATCTAGCAAAGCTTGTCGCATGTGGTTATATATTAATATAGCTACTTAATCAAATATACTATGGAGATTTGTTTAGCGACGGTATGTTAAATTCTAGTGCATACATTATAATGAAGTGCAATCTTTATTAAGTTTTGAGTATCTAACCATAGTCATTCTATGTGGGATGATAATCCAAATGCCGATTCTTACTTTTGTACCATTATTAACTAAATCTACTAAGTCAAGTTGTATACAAGGCACCTCTATTTCAATTTGAACATCATGGCCTAAAGGTTTGTTTACTAATGTTCACATTATTTAATAGCCAAAAGGATTCTCCTAACTGCTAGGTATAAAGACAAGGGTTTATGGTTTAAACTTTACAGAGATTAATTTTATAACATTTACTAATATGCAAGGTTTTAGGCTTCATTGATTAATCAAATTTCATTTGCTAAGTTGTCATTCCAGGAGAGCATACACCTAACAACATCCCTACTAAGCCTTTAATTAATAGTTAGGATTTAATTAATGGCACTACTACCATTTTGTCTATAGCTCGATTATTATTAGGCTTAGCGTTGATTTCAATTTAAATTCTATTCACCTATCATGGGTTCATGTTTTGACATAGCTATTAATTAAATCTACAAAAGGGAATTTGTTGAAATGACTACAGATAAAGGTTAAAGCTTACATTTTAATTTCATGCAAGGGTAATCTTTATTTAAACTTGGATATTTTAACCAAAGGCATTTTTTTTATCTATGTCTTTAATTCAGTATTTAATCTTTCAGACAATTATTCAAACCGTATTAATTAATCATGAACTAAAGTCTCCATATAATCTCATTTATGCCCTTAGTAGATAATTAGATTTAAAATTTAAATATTAAAGTCACACTAATTATTTATCATGATAACTAGTCCCAATCTAAATCATACATAAACTCTCTAAAGCCTTATTTAAATTTTATTAGCTTCCACAGTTTATCCCTAATTTTTTTCCTAACTGTGTGTCGCTCGCAAAAAGATTAAACCTCATCGCTAATTATCGCGAGGAGGATCGAACGCAGCGCCGAACGAAGCGCTAGCGCTGCTCGCCAACCGAGCACCGGTATTACCTGATGTAGGCGGGGAAATATTGCGAAGAGCAAAGCAAAGAATGGCCCGGCGAGGAAGCCGAGGGCAGCGACGGCGGCGGTGTGGCTGGCGAGGCGGCGCAAGGCGTTAGCGATCGCCAAATGGGGCGATAGCGGGTGGGAAAGCTAGAGGCGGCAGAGATTTGGCCGAGCGCCGCGAAATGGGTCGCGGTGGGGTTCAACGGCCGAGGCGGAGGCGAACGGGCGCCGTGCGGAAGGGAGAGGAGCAAAATAAGGATCGCGTGGCGGAGTGGACCCCGGGAACTTACCTAGGTGGTCTACGGGCCGAGGAGGGCCGGCGAGCCGGCGGCGATGGCCGGTGGTGGCGCAGGAGCTCACATCGCCGGCGAGCTACCGGCGTTGGGAGGCCCGGTGACGGTGGGAAGGCTTCGCGGTGACTTGGTGGTGCTTCTACCCAAGGAATCGGCAGGTGCGCCGGGAGGAGCTGCAGTGGGAATGGCGGCGGCGGCGGCTTGCGCGGGCGGAAGGGGAATGGAGGGAAAGAGGAGGAAGAAGGGCGCGAGGAGCTTCTTATGGCCACGGGGAGGCTGCGAAACGGTGGGCGCACATGAGAAACCGGGCGCGATCGGGAAGACAGGGCGAGCTATTGCATGGGCGCCACGGGAGGAAAAGTGTCGGGCGCGCAGGGGAGAAGAGAAGTGGCGCGGCGCTGGGAGAGAAAGAAGGGAGGAAAGAGAGGAGGGGAGGCGCTGCAACCGGCCCCGGCCGAGAAGGAAGCGGGGTTGGGCCACTGCTTTCTGGCCCGACCCCAATCTCTCTTTTTAAAAAAATTATTATTTCATTGTTTTTTTACATGTGTACAAGTATATATATATATATATACATATATTGTTATTTTGTGGCTTATTTAATTTTACATATTTATATCTCCTTATCACTGGATTAATCCTTGCATGTGCAAAATTTTGATATACATATATATGTATATATTTACATATATATTCACGTATGTTGGTATCCATATGCTTGCTCCTAACGTTATTCTTGTTATTATTTTCAAGATGGCATCTTATGGTTTAAGTCAAATTTCTCCTTCCTTTTATGGATCATCTTTTCGATTCTTATTTTAAATTTTAATTCTCTATTGTTTAAACATGTTTGTTTTCTTCTTGTTCCTTTTAAACTTTGGAACCTTAACAAATGTTCAGAAAAATACCATAAACTCCAAATTCAAATGAAACACCTTGCAAAAATAATTCCAAAACTTTATATTTTCAGATTCAAATTTTCAGGATGTTACAAACCTACCCCCTTAAATTAATCTCACCCCAGATTCCTAGAGAGTAGAAAGAAGCAGTGGGGTTATATTGGCTAGCAATAGGTCCGCTTGTCGAATGGCCTTGCAAATTTCTCTTGGTTTAGTTCGATTAGATCTAATGCGTAATCATTGCATCTCCAAGGTAGTCACACATCATACCAAGATTTCCAAAAGTAATTATACATCATAGTAGCTCTCAACATTCTTGTCTATTCTTGCTACCCCTTAAAATAAATGACATCCGACTTTAGTCATCCTTTCTAACTCCGGCATAACGAGTCCTGCTTCCACATTCTATGCATATGTTATTTAATGAAGTTTCTTGGTCGGGTGGCGACTTTTTAGTAGCAGCTTGTTGTTCTTTGCAATGATAGGGTTTCCTTTGGCAAAGTTGGAGCTAATGGTGACGGCATCCATTATTTGCTTGTTCGATTTACTGAGGGCGCTCTCACATAATGTCCTGGTCATCAGATTTGAAACAGCTTGAACCCATGGCCTGGCTTCCTCGAGGGCCTTGATTGGTGGTGATAGCATCCCGCTAATCCTTCTAGATTCCTTTTCTCGGGCACCTACGAACATCATGTCCTTTTTCTCCGCAATAAAAGCAGATAGTATTCTTTCTGGTCCGCCTAATGTAGTGGTACGGTTGCCTATCTTGTGGCGACTGCTCTTAGTAGTCTTTGTGGAGTGGATCCGAGCGAATACTTGGACGAGTGGTAGGGACCATAGCGAGTAAAAATCATTGGTTCCTGCTTCTTGCTTCTAGCCTTATTCTTGGCCATTGACGATGCCTTGACGATGACTGGAATAGTGAGTCTATTGTGGAATAGAGACTTGAGCCTTGATCCTCTTGCAGGCTAAGGCTTCTTAGTTGTTATCTTTTTCAGAGATGTTGCCTCTTTCCACTTCAGAGCTTTAAGTGTGTTGACTTGATTATCTGCTATCTCTTGCCTGCAGACCTGACGAGGTTTTTAGCGAAAAGGTGGGGGAAACAGCATGAGGTAAGTATTAAATCGTAGAGATAAGATACTCTAAGCCCATTCAAATTTTAAGAGAGCATACCCCCAAAAGCTGGGGTGATACTAAATCACACAAACTTTCAAAAACAACCTTTTCGGGTGACTACGAAATAGGACGCCCGAGGGCAAAAAGGCAGTGCACAGGGCACAAAAAAGTCTGGCAACAATACAACGTCTACTCAGGGAAACACATAAGAAGGCATAAGGTTTATCTGCATAGTCCGTTTTAAAACGAGACCACCTTATATTCATGACTATCGTCGACGATCCTAATCTTAAATTTTGGAGCAAGGGTATGAGAAGCTGAATAAAAATTTTCTCTTAAAATCCATAGAAAGAAGAGGAAAGTATTGGGAGGTAATTGTACTCATTCCTGTAATTGTTTTGAAAGCACAAAACCTTACAATACCCCCTTTTTTTGTATATGTATACTAATCTCTCCAGTATCCATCAATGATTTGATTCACTCCCGTATGATCTTAAATCTTCATACATAAGGCCTAAAATCCAAGAGCCTTGATCATTCAACTTTCATTTTTGCAATTTGCTCTTAGGTTATCTTCCTTCAGCATTTAGTCACAATATTATTGCCGTCTGAAACTCCAAACGGCGGGCATCCTTATTTATTCAATCCACCGATCATACACTTCTTATCGTGTCTTTTCAATTTCATTAATCCTGCTATGGTATCTAATCTTCACATAAATCCTAGCTTCCACCATAGATCTATAATTCCATTCTCATATTTCACCATGTCCATATAATCGCAATCTATTATTGGCCAACTTGATCACTCCTTTAATCCAATGGATGTCTGTATTTTATTATTATTATTTTTATTTTTATCTTAGATCCACCGATGATTTTTTCTTGTATCGAGACTTCCTAATTATTCAACCTAGTATTATTGATTCAAATCCATAAGATGCTCCTCTAGAGATCAACCTAAATTTTCACTATCTCCAATTTCTTAAAAAAATCAGTTAATCCATCCCGCTATCGATCATATCCTATTATTCCAAAACATCTTCTAGGATTTTTTACCAGTGCTGCAATCCTTTAATTAGTTTCACACTCTTTATTTCCTCCTGAATTACTTCTTTCATTTGTCTGTCACTCTATTTACTTAAGCTCCTCCATTTCATTTATCCCAAATTCACATTATCGTTTCCTCCAAGAATATATAACAATTGTTGAGAATAAGCCTCAAGGTTTAGCATCATGATTTCCTAGCCCAAAGTGTGCTTTCATAGAAAATTTACAAGAGGAGTATTGAAATTTTTTTGAACTTCGGGTAAGAGAGCTTGTAGTAAATGGCTAGGTAGCATATAGATGAGGGGAGTCATCTAAGAGAGTTGAGATGGCGCAATACAACTTAGTTTTGTCAAAATAGGTAATGGGAAAATAATTCTACTCATGAACTAACGACCAAGCTATCTAGGTCACGACTGCAATGATATGCTCGATACCATCGCCGCCGGACCAGATTTTACAATCCGAATCTTCAGGATTCCACCGCACTATTCCTCGGATCGAGATAGTGCTCACGATTGCGCTTCGAATATCAAGTACATATCATGCGGAAGCGTAATTATAATAGTAGACTTACTCATGGGCCGATTAGGCCGAAATCATGAAATTGCAGCAATGAAGAACGGCGTGCAAGTGGGACCTTCGTGACATGCCCACAGCACCAACCGGAGGTGCGTGACCTAGCCCTTGACATCTTCATCTTCTCGCCACTTGTCCAATCTTGTTGCCGAAGCGAGGTGATTTGATTCTGATTCTGAATTTCGTCGCAAAGCGAGAATGAGCACTCCGACCCGTGCTCGCGAGCCAATACACGTAATGCAAATATATAGTATGCATGGCTCATCAAAGGAAGGCTCGAGTTATTTTATTTGCCATAAACCGCATTTGAAATATGATATATAGAAATCTCCCGAGACTTAGCAGTTTGAACCAAATCATATTGTGTCAAAGAATGCAATATCATTAATATCGATACAGATTTTTCGCTCACCATATATGGCACCTGCACCATATGCTTATCTTTCAGCGTTATAAACGCTTAACTTACCATGGGACGACACCAGACAATTCCAAACCAGATATAGTCCTTCGCCCTTCACATTTCCATTCCCACCCACAAAGTTTTTGAAATAGAACTATATCTAGTTAAGTTCCCATGTCCGCCCTTGACCGTGGGCACGGCTATTCAAATAGTTTTGACTCTGCAGAGTTTGTACACTTTCACCACAAGAGACAATCAACTCGTTGCCCCACATGATTCCTTAGCCATGTGGTTGAGCGCACCATCACAGTGACTTTTCAAAGTATCTAGCCCCTTTTTCTCATTCACCTTATGGGTAGCCGCCACTTGCGGTGGGTCCCATCTCAGGCGCTGGATGTTTCCCAGACACTAACGCAGCCGGCTTCTACTTCCCGCAACATTAGGAAAGCTGGAAACTTCACCTCCACCGGTGTCCCTTCAGCCCCCTTGCCATAGCGTAGCCCCATCAATCCACTACCAAGTGAGATGAGTCCGGGTTTCGATAAGTCTACTTAGCCAAGTTGTATTTTACAGACTTGTGGTTGCACTGCTTTTACACAGGAGGTCATGACAAGATTCAGTCCTTAATAGTATCCGGCGGTTCTACCACAAACCACACTCGTGCATCCTCGCACCATACCCCGAACCATCCGCCTGGATAAATAAGCATTTTGAGGTTTTTGGGAATATAAAATAACCATATCCAACATACATCGCTCATTACCACCATGATCGCCCAACCAATTTTTCTCAGATTAAAAGTGATGCTTGGGACAATTTCTTGCCCTGGTTCCTAATCAATGCTAAGCATGGCATATAATTAAGGACTTATTTTCAAAGTTATTCATTATAAAGTTTTCCACTAGGCGACAAGGCTCACATGTGCAATATACCAAAGAGGGTGTAATACTTAGCCAAGTTGAACAGTGGGCATATAGCTAAACTTTTAAATCAACATATTTTTGCACATAACATAACAAAGATGCATTTTGATAATTTAAACAAAAGTAATTTGCATAAAATGTAGGTTCAACATGATCAAAGTATTGACTCACTCGCGCGGTTTATCATGGACTTGAGCTCACTTGATGCTTTCTCTTGAGCTTGGATCTTTTCTTCTCTTCACTGTAATCTTGCTTGATCCCTTGATGCTTCAGACTCAGCTTCTAACTACGTGCTAAATGACCTGAATCCAAATAAAAACAAATAACTCAAGAGATCCAAAACAAATAACTCAAGAGATCCAAATAAATCCAATCATTTTAAATACCGATTTACCTTAAATTACGATTTATTATGGTTGGAGAATAGAAGGATGATTTAGGTGGATGTGTTGTAAGCACGTGGTAGTGGGTTTGAGCAGTATGACGAGTTGTCTCAATGCTTTACCGTGAGGGAAAATTTTAGAAATACGAGGGATCAAAAATGAAGATGTACCTACAGTAATTATCTGCTTTTGGAAAAAGGAATGTGGCCAGACATGGCCGATTGGGGAAAAGCGAGGCTTGACCTCTTTATTAATAAGTTCTTTTATTATTTTGTATTTATCAAGAAAGTTCCATGAGTTAGGTTATACCTACGATTCGGTGTAGGAGTTTAGTGTACAAATCTTATCTCTAGGGTATGCATTTCAGTAACTTAGGTTATGGTAAAGGCAACTGGATTGATGAATGAGATCTGTACTTATTCTATAAATCTTTTAGTCGAAGGTATTATAACATTTGGACATCTTTATTAAGTTTTTTTGAATAATCTTTGATATAGGCTTTTACTTATTAATTAGATTAAGATAAATAGCAAGGGCTCATTATTTATTCTTATATGGTAACTAATTAGAATTTAAATCTCTAATAATCCCATTATCATATTTTGTGTACCTTCATTCATAGCTAGGCTGAATTTAAGTTGAATTAGGATCCACTCATATGCGTCCTAACTTGTTATATATACAATTATGCTTAATACTATTATGTACTCAAAGCTAGTGTTAAGATTTAATTAGAGGTACCATTATCATTTTATTTGCACCTTTGCTATTATTAAACTTAGCTTTATTTTTAATTTATTTATCTAGCAAAGCTTGTCGCATGTGGTTATATATTAATATAGCTACTTAATCAAATATACTATGGAGATTTGTTTAGCGACGGTATGTTAAATTCTAGTGCATACATTATAATGAAGTGCAATCTTTATTAAGTTTTGAGTATCTAACCATAGTCATTCTATGTGGGATGATAATCCAAATGCCGATTCTTACTTTTGTACCATTATTAACTAAATCTACTAAGTCAAGTTGTATACAAGGCAGCCTCTATTTCAATTTGAACATCATGGCCTAAAGGTTTGTTTACTAATGTTCACATTATTTAATAGCCAAAAGGATTCTCCTAACTGCTAGGGTATAAAGACAAGGGTTTATGGTTTAAACTTTACAGAGATTAATTTTATAACATTTACTAATATGCAAGGTTTTAGGCTTCATTGATTAATCAAATTTCATTTGCTAAGTTGTCATTCCAGGAGAGCATACACCTAACAACATCCCTACTAAGCCTTTAATTAATAGTTAGGATTTAATTAATGGCACTACTACCATTTTGTCTATAGCTCGATTATTATTAGGCTTAGCGTTGATTTCAATTTAAATTCTATTCACCTATCATGGGTTCATGTTTTGACATAGCTATTAATTAAATCTACAAAGGGAATTTGTTGAAATGACTACAGGATAAAGGTTAAAGCTTACATTTTAATTTCATGCAAGGGTAATCTTTATTTAAACTTGGATATTTTAACCAAAGGCATTTTTTATCTATGTCTTTAATTCAGTATTTAATCTTTCAGACAATTATTCAAACCGTATTAATTAATCATGAACTAAAGTCTCCATATAATCTCATTTATGCCCTTAGTAGATAATTAGATTTAAAATTTAAATATTAAAGTCACACTAATTATTTATCATGATAACTAGTCCCAATCTAAATCATACATAAACTCTCTAAAGCCTTATTTAAATTTTATTAGCTTCCACGCTTTATCCCTAATTTTTTCCTAATCGTGTCGCTCTGCAAAAGATTAAACCTCTCGCTAATTATCGCGAGAGGAGGATCGAACGCAGCGCCGAACGAGCGCT
>CM070647.1:51472530-51572530 GCA_036346575.1 Dendrocalamus sinicus | reverse complement strand
TTTCCAAATAATACCCTTCTGCGAATAGCTCTGAAAGGGGAGAGTTATAGCAAGAGTGAGCATGAAGTACTTAGAAAGATTTTAATAGTGAATCCAGGCAATATTAATCTTATTTTTACTCATTTTCCTTTCCTCATCCCTTTCTTTTTCTCGTTCCTTTCTCGTTCTCTTACTTACCAACATTTATCAAAATCTAAGGGGTCGGTATGTTTTAATATTTTTAAGAAAAATTGCTACAGACATTCCAAATAAAAAAGACCAAAAGGTCACATGGACTCTTTTCCAAGAGACTTAGCATGAATTTATGATTTGATTTAAGTACAATATTAGTCATAGTTATCTTTAAAATTTGGACATCTTGTGGGAACTTATATATTTGTGGTGGTGGAAATGCCTAAGTTCAAAATATAAAATGCTTTCACATATAGGATGCACTTGTTCAACTCTTTGGCTGAGTTCTTTTGGGCTTAAAGATGGCTTATGCTTGTATTGTCTACAGTAATTAGCTTTTAAACGGTGTATTTTTTTAAGATGATATCAATAGAAAAATTATAGTAAAAATATATTGAATTTAGCTACACCAGCCAAAATCGCATGCGACTATTTCTTTCTACATATTATCTCTTGCAAACAGTCAAAATTCAAATATTTAAGTCATAAGCCATAAGCTATCAGCCCAAAAGAACTCAGCCTTTGACTTGTAATTTGGTTAAATGAGGAAGCAAAAGGAAGAAGCCTTTTGGTGAACATTTGAGTAAAAAGAAGAAAGTGAAAAAGGAGATGTTTGGAACAGAAGGAAGTCAACTTTCACACTGAACCAGGAACAAAATCATACTAGTATAGTAGTATTAGCAAGGTACTCTTCACAATAATAAATGTTCTAATAAGCACAAAGGAATTCTTTCTTCACCATGAATCTACCTGTAATTTTATGTGGTCAATATAAATATTTGAACTTTGTGAATGATAAAAAAGTTGAGCAAAATTCAATCGTGAACCAATTAAAGTCCTCACATCTGTCAAAGATGTAATAAATAAAGATGAAGGTAGTTATATTAATTGCTAGTCCCAGTCCCCCATCCTCCCAGCTAACCTGTTGCTTCGCAAACCAATCCATATTTAATACGAGCATTTGCATATTTACGAAGCAAAAAATCTTGAGAAGCCCTAATTAAGCAACCTTACAAGCATGGCAACACACTCAGAAGTACAAGAGAAAACGAAAGAGAAAGTATATTAGTAGGCAAATTGCTCGATAACACCGTAAAGAGTTTGCAAGTGGAAAAATGGTATCACCTCACTTTACATGTTCTTTTTCCAACCTCTACTTGTTGTTCAGAACAGAGAACAAAGTACGGATCATGCGTTCACGGGCGCCATATCTACGACACCCACTTTGATTTTTGGAAGCATTTTTGGTATGGTTGATGATTTTTATTTATAGCTGATGGATTTTATTTGTGTTTTTGCTGACACGGTAGTGAACGGTGGAGATACTAATATGAATGATGTACATACTTTTAGGTCTAAAGAATTACTTAAAAATCCGCTTTAAGACACCGTCTATTTCAATGGTTACCATTTTTGTCTGTAAAAATGTTAAAAGGTGAAAATAGAAGCAAAAGCAAAAAAGGAAAGAGGCCTTTGCCGTTTCTTCGCTGACTGCTGCCTAGTCAATCCTGGAAGCCCCCATAAAAATTCCTCGTTGCCTCCCAACTAACTTCATCTCCTCTTCCTCTTAAACTCCATCGTAACAACCGCGCACTACACACGGAAGAGCAGGAAGAGCGAGCGAGCGGGCAGTACCAGTGGCAGGAGAGTGCAGGGAGAAATCAGGGAACCAAGATGCTGGCAGCAAGGAGACGACTCGCAGGCGGCGCCGCGCTGGTGTTGCTCCTCGCCGTCATAACCGCCGCCGCCACCAGAGTGGCCGTCGCCGATGATTTCTTCTCCCCTCTAAGCCCCCTCCTCTCCCCTGTAATCAGTAAGCCTCCCCACACCCTTCTTTCCCCCAGTCCTTGCAGAAGAACAGAGATTCCTTGATACTTTTTTGAGCTCTTGAAGACTGCGTTCAACTGTTCTTGTGTTGCTGAAAAATATTGGAAAATTGATGGCTTGTAATGGAGGTGATGTTTCTTGGTGATTTGATTCCATAAGAGCAGACTCGCTATGCAACGCGGTGGCGTGCGGGAAGGGGAACTGCACGGTGACGTCGGGGTTGCCGGGGTACAGGTGCGAGTGCGAGCCGGGATGGACGCAGATGCACGTCGGCGACGAGTTCAGGTTCCTGCCGTGCGTCATCCCCAACTGTAAGGGTTCAATTCTCTGCCTCAGTACTTTACTCTTCAGTCTTCACATGCTCGACTTGCGTAGTTCGGCTCATCAATGGCCAGCAGCCAGCTCATACGATTTGTCCCATAGTTTGTTTATTGTACTAGCGTCGGCTCAGAACTGCGTACCACCTACTTTTATCATGGCTAATCGGTTGGCAACATTGCTTTAGGTTTAGGATGTGTATGCAATTTAGAAGATGGTTGTTGAGCAACTCCAGCAGTAGCCCTCAAAACAGGGCCCCTACTTTTAATTTGAGGGCTCCCCCTACTTTTGAGGGCCCTGTTTTTTGGGCTGAACTCCAGCAGGAGCCCTCAAAACAGGGCCCCTACTTCTCAATTCCCTCTATTTCCTCACACACTATATGCATATGTATTTGAGAACATCACATTATATAATAATTTATTTAAACTATAACTCTAAAGCACTATACTTAATATTCAAATTTAAATTCAAAGACAAATTTGGTCCAAATTTAATAATAGTTGATCACAACATAGTGAACAATTTAACCTAAAAAGGGAAACAAAGAACCATGACGTGAACAAATGAATCATGATTTTGAATGTTTATTTTCAGTGATAGCATTTCGGTACAATCACATATAGGGACTAACAGCAGCAACATCAAATTTAGATCAATACCATCTCCTCTACACACCCATTTTCCTGTTCAATCACTTCCCTAAAAGGCCATCAAGCTTACTTTTAGCTACAAATTGCCATGACTAGGGAATGTCCAAAGGCCATGTGTCACCAAGAAAGCCAGCAAATTTCATCAATCTTCATATGATCCTCTGTCTTACACAAATGGAATCCAGAACAGTATGGTAACAGAACAGATCAGCATTGTTCATATTATCCGCTGCTGGAGACCATCACTAAATAGAGCCTCCATTTGACATTGAATTTCATACATCAGATCAGCATCAAGCCCTTGGTCCAGTACAACAGACTACAGAAAATAAAGAAAACCATTGAAAGCGGCCTTCAGATCTCAAATTAGTCTAGCTGGAATGAACAAAAGGGGAAAACAAAAGGGCCTGAAAAATGCACAGATGCAGATTTTGACTTGTGAAGAAAACAAAAGGGGAACAGTCCATGTGTTATCACAGATCAGAGGGTATACAAAGATTGATAAACCAAAAGACAACTAGAGCTAAAACTGTCATATGCGTTCTCAGACTCTCAGTTTTTTTTTCCAACAAGGGGATAGGCCCTAATGATTTCAATAGGATTTATACATTTCTGGATGAACTATAAAACCCACAGACAAACACACCCCTCCCAAGTAGCAGAAGCAGCAGCGAAAATTCAATATTTAAGGGAGCAGCGGAATAGATACTTGTACGATTAAGTGTTAAGAGTTGACTAAATCGTACCTCCGGATTGATGCGAGTAAGAATTGCATTCCTTTCCGGCAACCTGATAACAGGCCGGAAAACAAGTGAGGTACTCGTTGAAGCAAGTGAGGTACAGGCGGTGGAGGCTCGGGGAGGCGGCTTGGCTCAAGCTTGCATCGCACGGAGAAGGGCGCGACGGTCTGCGAGGATGGCGGCGGGCACTCTCGCTCGACGGCGAGGTGGCTGATGCGGATCTCGTTCTTTGGGGCGGCAGGCTCCTCGCCCCGCTTCATCGGGAACACCTCGCCTCGCCGAGGAACACGCCGCCGTGGAACATCCACATGCCAACCCCGCCGGCCGCCGCGGCGCCTCGCCGCCGCCCCAACGACGCCGCCGCGCCGCCATCGCGTGTGGGAATCGGAGAGAGTGCAGCGCACGCTGTGTGTGCGGCGCCTTGCCTCCCGCCTCGGTGGGCGCGTCGCGGGTTTTGGTATTTGGGGAGGCGGAGCGAGGAAAGGCTGGGAAAGGAAGGGCTTAGGTGCGCTCGGGAGGAGGCGGGCGGCGCACTCGGGAGGAGGCGCGGGGAGGAGGAGGCGGCGGCGCGCTCAGAGGAAGGAGCCGGGTGGGAAAACGACTCCAACAGAAATTTGAGGGCTTGGCCTAGAGCCCCCAGGAATGAGGGCTGAAGGGAGGATTTGAGGGGCCCCTCAAATTTGAGGGCTCAAGTAGGGGCTCTGCTGGACCTCTATTTTTGCCTCAAGCCCTCAAATATGAGGTTTAAGGGTTCAAGTAGGGGCCCTGCTGGAGTTGCTCTTAGGGTGTGATCGCTCCAAAAGGAGTACCAAAATTTTTTGTTGTAAGATTAAATTTCAGAACATAAAATAGCTTAACAATCTGGATTATGCTAGTACTTTTCATGTTTTATACATCTTAAAGACATGATGTGGAATTCCAGAGTTGTGTACTGGAAGTCTTTTTTTAAGGAAAAATGTGCTGAAAGTTCAAATGTACATAAACTTCATTGGACCGACTTGGTGCCTTTGGCATTTCAATTTCGTAACTCCATCTGCGGTCTCTTTTATGAAAAGCGCGTAAAAGAAGACATGTTTCGTAAATTCAACATGCGTCTCCATCAGAAAGAAAAAGAATAGGTTATTTAGAATGCGTCTTTGTGTCATCTTCAGTTTATTTTTTTGAACCAACAGTGCCATCTTAAGAGTTCCTGTGTTTTCTACACCAGAAGAAATGCTAGTGATTATCAACCAGCTGTCCACAATATTAATCATATCCTTTAAACAGCAAGTTTACTAATGTGTGCTCATATCAGCTTGCATGATCAAATAATAATATATCCTTTCAGGTTCTATTGATCGCACATGTTCTAGCAATGCTTCAGCACCAGCACCGGCGCCTTTACCGCCACCCAAAATTTCTCCCTCTCAGACCGTAATTACTGCAGCTTACTGTTCTTTTTTTTTGTTACCATATTGTTTCATGTAATCTGTGTCATATTGATCTCTGTTTGTACAATTTTTTGTCTACAGCTTGTGAATTAGCATATTGTGGGGCCGGAGGCACATGCAAGAACGGAACAGGTCTCAGCTACCACTGCGCGTGCAAGGAGGGTTTCAGCAACCTTCTGAACATCACAACAATGCCTTGTTTTCAGGACTGTAAGATCAAAAATGCACAAGCAATTTCCCTTCTGCATAGCAAGATCGTGCATCGCGTCCTAACTCTTTGCATCATTTCAGGTTCAATCGGTGCGGATTGCACCAGCATAGGGATCCTTCCATTCTCAAACTCTTCCAGGTCTCCTGCTCCATCTGGCTCGGCTAGGCTTTCTAACAACGGCAATGCACCGGCACAGGGTAGAAGTTTCTTTCAGATATTGTTGGATATGTGGTCTGTTTGTGCATACATGCAAGGTTTCAGAAAATTAATCTACTGTTATTGCCTGTGTTATAACTTTGCAGGATCATTTTCACAAGTTCTACTTCCACTGCTGATTTTGGCCTCACTGGCCATGGTTCAGGCAATATAGATAGAGAACGGAGCACAGCACAGTAGCACCAGAGGGTTTTTATTCACGGACAGGATAGAGTTGTTAGCCTGTTAGAGGTATACTTTTTGGGATGTGTTGTACTGCTGCCCCGGTGCAATTGATTGTTCTTTTGTTGCGTGTGAGATTTGGTCATGTGATGTGATGTGAACATGGAATAAACAGTCTCTGTGAATAATCGAATAAATTGATTGTTTTATTTTACATGAACTTGGAGCTGTGGGATTAGGTTCTTAATTTCTTATTATCGCATATTCACACGGGAAGATATTTCGCCTCTTAGCATAATAGTACAGCACTCTTAGAAGAAGAAAACGACTATACTGAAGTATTTGTTCCATGAATAAGCTTTTGAAGATTTTTGTTCCTCCTGTCGATTTTAACAACTATACTGAAGTATTCGTTCCATGAATAAGCTTTTGAAGATTTTGTTCCTCCTGTCGATTTTGTTCCCGAGGTGTTTGATCTGAAGTACAAGCAAGCATTGATACTGGGCCGAAAGTGTTAATGGACCTAAAAGTTACGCCTGGCTAGGGCCACGGCACGCATGGATTCGTCGTCATGGGCCTCGATTGCTTCCTGTACCCGGCCCATAGCTAACGGGATCGACGGGCTTATACGCGCGTCTGGTGGTGGAAGCGAGCGGAGCACGCGGCGACCCCCTCGGCGACCTGTGCGACTCCCTGGGCGACCACGGCGGCCTCCACCGGGTCCTGGCAACCTCGGCGTCCACCGGATTCCTCCTTGTCCACCGGCGATCTCGGCGTCCATCCCCTTCTCCCCTCCCGTGAAGGTAAGCATCGCCTCCCCTAACCGCCGCCCCTAGTCCCGTCCCCCTGCGCGGCTGCGCCCGCCTCCCCCTTGGCCTCCTCCCTCCGCGATGTGGATTTTTTTCCTCGCTAATCGATCGTTTAGTGGCGGCTTTTGGTTTAACAAATCGCAACCATTTCATCTTAATTTGAGGTGACTGTTCGTACAATACAGTGCTGTTGCCGCCATGCACCAGCTATGGCTAGCGCCCCAAGCATCTCGCGTGGCACCTGTTCGACGAATTGCCCCGCGTAGGCAGCCAGGTCTCCCTCCCCGCGCAGCCATGTCGCTGCTCGGCCAGCCATTCCTGTCGTGCCCGGCGCCCCCAGCCTACCACCCTTCGAGCTCTCTAGGCTTCGGGCATGGCCTCGCGTTTACACTCCCGCACCAACCCGGTGAGCAGTTGTGGTGGTGTCAAGAGTTATTGTGCCTTCTCTCTCCGTCCTACCCTACTAGTCTCGGCTGCGTCAGTGTGTTGTTCTTCCTGTCTGGTTTGTGTAGGCGTCGTCTCGCGCCGGCGCGTGTACCCCAGGATCGAGGCCACGGTAAGGCACAGTGCGCGGAAGGAGAACGCCAAGGTCAGGAACCGTCGGCTGCAGAGGAAGGTAATTAATGGTTGGTCTGAGTTTTAGCTTCCAAGTTTGAACTATCCGATGTTGCTGCCGTTCTTCGCTAACGAGGGTTCTCGCTGCTTGCTTGTTGCAGTTCAATGGCACCGCGACGAAGCCCAGGCTCTCCGTCTTCTGCTCCAACAGGCAGCTCTACGCCATGCTCGTCGACGACCACAACAAGAAGATCCTCTTCTACGGCAGCACGCTGCAGAAGTCCATCTGCGGTGACCCACCGTGCAGCACCACGGTAAACCATCATGTTCGTCTATCATACATCTCGACTAAGATTTTGACTTGAGCTTACTGTGGCTTCTTGTTGCAACAGGAGGCCGCTCGAAGGGTCGGGGAGGAGCTCATCAAGGCGTGCAAGGAGCTGGACATCTCCGAGGTCTCGTCCTACGACCGCAACGGGTTCGCTCGGGGGGAGAAGATGATGGCGTTCGAGGATCCGGTCGCACAGCACGGGTTCCTGCCAAGATAACAAATCGTTTGTATAGTGATGCTGATGCTTCAGAATCAGATGGGAGGCTTGCACTGACAATTCACCGTGGAAGCTTATTGACAGGGCGAGAAAGAGTTAATCGTTTACTTGTGAATTGGTGAATGTATAATTGATCAATCCTTAAACAGCTTGTAGTTCTCATAAAAAAAAGCATGCTATTCGTATTTCACAACAGTAATTAAGCCAGACATCGCTCACAATGAAAAAAAAATATTCTGCACTCTCACATGGTTCAGATAACCGACTGCTCATCTCTCGTTACAATTTACATCCTCCGAATGTATTCATCTGGTGCACTAGGCAGGAGACGCAAGATATCATACTATCATGAAGCCAGTGTTCATGACGGTGCTGGGCGGCAGGGTGTCGCCCGGCCTTGGCTCCTAGTTGGGCGGCTGGGTGGCGAGGCGGTCCAAGGTGGGACCAGGCGGTATCAACGCGGCGGGTGGCTGGGTAGGCACGGCGATCACTAGGCGGAGAACAGAGGAGGGAGTATATAAACCAAGGGAGAGGAAAAGAGTTACCATACAAGACCAAGAGTCAGGGGTGCTACACGGGGACTTAGGGTTCCTTGCACGCACACAAGGCCACTGCCATCGACTCGTCGAATTCCACATCACCGGTAAACGCTGTCTCGCCGCATTCCGCCTCACCTAGGCGTGTTCCTCCTTCGCCTCCCCTACCCTTCACCATCTTCCCTCCGCTCATCCACCGTCCTTTGGCGGACCCGGGCCGGCGACACAGGCCCGCCGGGCCCGGCTCATCTTTGTCTAGGTGATCATCGAGCCCGAGTTCGGTGCGCCTTCTCATACACCGTCTTTGGTCGGATAAGCAAATCAGAGGGTAGTAGTTCTTGGACGATTGAACTGGGACATATAGCATCTTGTATACACTAGCTCCATCGCATGGGAAAAATTCTTGAAACTATCGGTAGGTATATCAAAATCTCGACACATTCCATATACGAATGTACAGAAATGAACATTGTAATTTGCCACTCACTCTCTCTACGCGTAATTAATTGATGACTCTGCGAGTTCGTGAAAGCTTCCGCAAGAGTTAGTTGTAATTAATATTGTCCTAATTAACATGCCTAGGTGTGTCTTTTTGGCGCAAATTAATTAAATAGCCAAATTATTACTATGCCTAAGTATCTTTTGGGCTCGCGTGGCGTACTTCCAATCCTCATAACTCGTTCTTTGCCCGTGCTCGTTAAATTCTCTGGGTCCGCCATCGCCCACCGTCTTCTCGCCTCGCCTCCCTTCGGTGGTGGGGACATCTTCCCTCCACTCGTTATTTGTGGAGGAGGCGAGAGGGGCAAGCGCATGGGATTTGGAGGAGGCGGTGAAGAACGATGCGGCGTAGTAGAGTTGGGATGGCGCTGAATCGGTGGGGAGGCGTGGCGGTGAGAGGAGGATACGGAGGATGTACTGGGCAACGAGCTGCGGATGGCGTGGCGGCCTGGCCTCACCGCCGACCGGAGTAGAGGGAGGAGATGAGAAGCGGGCTCAAATTGGAGATTCCACCAGAGGATTTATTGGGGATTGAAAATTTTGTGATTTAGCCTTCTGAGTTCTACGATATTGTGAGATTGATGAAAACGTGAGCCACATGATAAGAGTGGGATGGGTGAAATGGCACCAAGCATCTGATGTCCTGTGTGACAAAAAATCTCTCAAAAGTTAAAAGGTAAGTTCTACAAGATAGTGATCAGACCGTGATGTTATATGGGCGAGAATCTTTGGATGACTAAAAACAACATATACATAAAATGAGTGTAGTGGAGATGAGGATCTTTGCGGTGGATCTATGGTCACACAAGGTGGGATTGTATCCACAATGATGATATACGTGATAGGATGGGAGTAGCACCATTGAAGAGAAGTTTATCCAACGTCGCATGAGATTGTTTAGACATCTCCAATTGAGGCCTTCTGAGGCACCGGTAAATAGTGTAATTTTAAGACGTACCGAAAATGTAAGAAAAAGCAGAGGCGGCCAAGACCGATATGGGAGGAAATAGTTAAAAGAGATTTGTGGGATTAGAATGTATCTAAAGAATTAGCTTTGGATATGAGCGCATGGAAGTTCTTGATCCACGTATTGGAGCCATAAAAATTAGGGCGATGTTTTAGACTCTTGGCTCGGATAACAAGATGTACAACTTAAGGTTTTAGCATTGTAGGTTTTATTTCAAGACTCTTATCCTTTTGACCTTGACAATGTTTCATTCCTAGCATATCATAACTTGTTTGGGATAAAAAAATTTTGTTGTTGTTTTAGTCCCATAACGGCATAACGCAAGGTAACTGAATTTTGAATACTAAAAAATAGACTACAAGGGATTCTAGATAATCGGATAGCATGGTTTACAAGTGAACGATGGTGGGTAGTGAACTCACTTCAGGTACCAAACCCAGTTGATTCGAGGATTTCCAACCATGAGCAGTAATATATCCTGCCAATTTGCAGTGGATATGGCAAGGCTCCAAAATAGTAGAACCCCCAAACATGATGTTGTAAGAAACCTTGAAGCACAAATCTACTGTAATAGTCCATGGAACTTATATAGTACAATGGACACAAACCTTAGAAAAACAAGAAAAGACCTAAATACCATTAACACCCCCTCAAATATAAGACGTATGCAATAGCATTACATTTAAAAAGGGTTAACACTAAAATAAGGAAAATTTAAAATTCGTGTCTTGAAGATGTCGTCAAAGCGTGCAGCTCTTAGAAAATTATGTCGGAAAGATCGCATCACATCCGAAATCGTACAGCAGCCCATAAAGCACCAAGTGTAGGGGCCGAGAAGGTAGAGGTAAGCGGGAACAAAGTCAGCCATGGTAACACGATGAAGAGGATGTGGAAGATGACAAGTAAAGAGAGCTATCAAATCAAGTCAAAAAAGGGATAGAAGCATAGCGGCACAGATCGAAGTCCGAGAAGACGGTGGCGCAATGCACAAGAAGCGTAACGGAGGTGCGGTGCGGAAGAAGCACGGTGGCCTCAGAAGCTCGAGGGCGGCGGCTCAAGAGAAGTGGCGGCATCATAAAGACTTTTACGATCTCTATCAGCTCAAAGAAAAAAGCGGAGGCTGCGGCTATGCGAAAGGAAGGAGATGATCACACTTATCCGAGAGGTTGAACTATAGCTAGCAAAGCAATCGACTGACTGACAAGGATTTTGTGGACTTACACGACTTTGACAAACTCAAAGATAGATACTATGGATTTGGATGGACACAACGCAAGACTAAATAAAAGACTCAAGGTACTAAGCAACAGCAGGTTCAAGGTCTAGCATGTTCTTGATGATCCCTTCTCAATAGGATTCCGAACACCATCACAAAAACACCGAGAGGCCACCCATTCGGGCCATTCTCATTCCCATATGAGCCATCTCCATCTCTTTGGCCGAAGCAGCCATGGTGCCGGTAGATCCCCACTCCTACACCGACGACACCAACCCGGTAACGGCGCACGTCGCCCTCGCCTTCTACCTCGACTTTGCCGCCTCCACCATCCACGCCTCTCTTTCCCTCTCCTCGACGGTGGTGTGAGGGGAAGGCAGATGGCCGGCGTAGGCGACACAGATCCGGGTTGGGGGTCAGCCTGGCGCAGGTGGAGAGGCTCGATCAACGAAGGGATCTGGCGATGACGAGATCGGCAGTACCGGGGCGTCGAGAGGCCAAAAGGAGCTGGCGGTGGCCGGGAGATGATGCGGCTTAGATCCGCACGGATTTGGCATGGAGGCGGCCAGATCCAGGCGGCGCGCTGCCGGCGGCGGAAGAGCAGGCCAAGAGGGCTTGGTGGCGGCCCAAAGAGCGCGAGGTGGAGCCGCATGGGCGACGGGATTCGGCGACCAGCGAAGATCCACCAGAGGAGCCATCGAAGAAGTGGCCGCCCGGCGCTGGAGCGGCGGCGTGAAGCGCGGCCGAGGCTGGAGCCGGTCAGATCTGGCGCGAGGAGGCTGGATGCGTCCGAATCTGACGCGGAGGTCATAGTTAACAGAAGTCATAGTTACCTTCGATGTCAGTTTCTTAAGTATTGCTTTCCACAACGCAAATGTGTAAGGTTTCCTGAATGATGTTGCATAGAATATTCGAAATTCTTCAGGAAATAAAACTCAAACAATGCTAAATGTAACAAAAATCTGCATCCTAATTGGCATCCAAAGACATCAACCCCTATCCGATGTTAGACTCCTATGTACTATGAAAACGCTACAGTTCTATTATGCTACAAAGCTACCAATAGAGGTGACAGAATGACAGGCTAAGCGGCTAGCCAAACATAGTTAACTAAAGCATATTTTACCACAGGAGGAAACATCCATTAAACATGCCAAATATGAAGCACCTCTAGTGAAAAAAAAAAATCCTGAGTGAAAAAAATTCTTCCCAAAACACGACGAGCTACTATAACCAAGAAGCCAAGAAGGAATCGGAGATCATAGAAGGGACAGATATCTGCTGTCATGCAGACTGCTGCTTCTTGCCCAGACACATATTACATATAACACAATAGTACACATCGACACCCACTGAGCCACATCTCCCACATGAATAACTCTGCGAGGATGATACCTTGGGAGGTGAGTTCTTAAAAATGACTGATGTTGCCAATTGTTCCCGTACCAGTCACTTGCGACGATTAGTAAGAGAACAGAGAAATTTAATCGATGTGGAATCTGTGAGAAGTACTCAAAACATGTTTAAATGAACACCCTAAGTACTCAAAACATGTTTAAATGAACACCTTATCACTTTATGGTGCCAAAACTAGCAAAGTAATTCCAAGCAAGCTTATCACTTTATAGATGTAATAGTTCAAAGGAACAGGATTGAAGGGTACAGCACTGCTTTTCTAAACAAGCACACAACATTGCTCAACACTTCCTCCCAAGCCAGCAAGGTAAGACCTAAAATTCAAAGACTTCTAGAAATAGTGTTCACTAATTTCTTGCAGTTAATTAAGGTGATCATCACTGGAGCCCACTAGGTATAATTGCTTGAAGTTCTTTAGGGCAACTTCAGTGAGCTACCTTTATTGGAGACCCACACAAGGTGATGAAATTCCTGGTCTTGGGAATGTACACTGGCAACCGCTGCACACTGTCGACCTTCTGAATGTCACAACAATGCCTTGTTTTCAGAACTGTAAGATAAAAAATGCACAAGCAATTTCCACTGCTGATTTTGGCCTCACTGGCCATGGTTCAGGCAATATAGATAGAGAACCGAGCACAGCACAGTAGCACCAGAGGGTTTTTATTCACGGACAGGATAGAGTTGTTAGCCTGTTAGAGATATACTTTTTGGGATGTGTTGTACTGTTGCCCCGGTGCAATTGATGGTTCTTTTGTTGCGTGTGAGATTTGATCATGTGATGTGATGTGAACATGGAATAAACAGTCTCTGTGAATAAACGAATAAATTGATAGTTTTATTTTACATGTACTTGGAGCTGTGGGATTAGGTTCTTAATTTCTTATTATCGCATATTCACACGGGAAGATATTTCGCCTCTTAGCATAATAGTACAGCACTCTTAGAAGAAGAAAACGACTATACTGAAGTATTTGTTCCATGAATAAGCTTTTGAAGATTTTTGTTCCTCCTGTCGATTTTGGGTGTGTTTGGTTGCTGAGATAGGGTGGGATGGAATATGATGATTCCTTTGACTAAGTCTATCCATGTGTTTGGTTTGAGGGATGGGGCGGGATGGAATGGTCCAAAGTGGGATGAGCCTGTGCAAATTTAGAGAATATTCTTCTTAGATGCTGGACCATGTGGTTCCACTTTTTTTGGAACCATCTCATCCCATCCCCATCCCATCCCATCCTATCCTATTCTATCCCAGCAATCAAACACACCCTTTGCTCCCGAGGTGTTTGATCTGAAGTAGTGAAGTACAAGCAAGCATTGATACTGGGCCGAAAAGTGTCAATGGGCCAAAATGTTTAGAAATAAGCCGTTTTATGGATATTTCCTAGTGCTAACCAAATGAAGCCCAAGGCCCATGGCCCAGCCCAGCGCGAGCCACCGAATCACCTCTCGCAGCCTCGGCCCCAGTCATCTCGCACGAACTCACGACTTCTCACTCCCATCGACTCGTCCAAGCTTGAGGCTTCCAGTGACCTAACCCTAGCCGCCAAGGGCCCAGGAAGCTAGGCCGCGGCTGACCACCGTTGAGGCACCCACCAACTCACCGGCGAGGGCGGGTTGGGGGAGAGGCGAGCGGCGGAGGACAAGAAGGATTGGGCGGTGATTGCCTGGTTGTGAGGTGGTGATTTGGGTCATGTTCATTATTGATTTGGGTCATGTTCATTTATTCCTTTGTTTGGTGTTTAAGTTTGATTAATTCGGTGGCCACCTCTCAAAATCCGAAACATTTTTTCCCAGAATAACGAGATCGACGAGTTTATCCGCCCGTCTGGTGGTGGAAGCGAGCGGAGCACGCGGCGACCTCCTCGGCGATCTGTGCGACTCCCTGGGCGACCACGGCGGCCTCCACCGGGTGCTAGCGACTTCGGCCTCCCGTCCAGGCACGGCGCAGAGGAGAGGCGACCGTGGGGGCGAAACCACCGGCGTTCCTGGCAACCTCGGCGTCCACCGGATTCCTCCTTGTCCACCGGCGATCTCGGCGTCCATCCCCTTCTCCTCCCGTGAAGGTAAGCATCGCCTCCCTAACCCTAGATTTTCCGCCGCTGCCCCTAGTCCCGCCCCCGCGCAGCTGCGCCCGCCTCCCCTTGGCCTCCTCCCTCCGCGATGGGCACGCCGGGGGCCGCCCCTAACCCTAGATTTTCCGCAGCCGCCTCGAAAAGATCTGTGGATTCGTGATTGCCTCCCCCAGTCGATTGGTCTCTAATGTTCATTGTTTGTTGTCCTTATCTCGTTCATGATAAATGTTAAAGCTTATCCCGCTCTTGATTATGCACTCATTTGGATACTGCAATTTTGTTGTTACGAAGATCAAGTACGTGGTTGTCTGTCATTTTTTTTGTTGGATCGCAGCAAATTTATTCATCTGTTAATTGACACATAATGTCAACTTGCTTTCCGATTGCTGATTACCTTGATCGTGCTGTCAATAGCTTGGGACGCAGTGCGTGTGTGCGTGTGTTGTGGTGCTTGTGTAGAGGATGTGTCTACTATTGTAATTACGAAAAGGAAGTAGTACTTTATTATGAGATAGCTATACTACGTACAAATTTTAGTTACAGAAAGTTTTTAAAATTTCTTTCCAAGTAATACAGAAAGTGCTAATACAAATTTTAGGATAGGAGTTCTAATCTTTTTCAAGATTAGACGAGAAATTCTTGTTAAGAGACTTTTTCGAGAACATGTAGGAGAATTGTGTGTCATTGCATTAAGATTAAGAAAAGTTCAATACAATCTAACGGCATGTATAAGGAAATCCCTACATACATGACTGAAAGAATGACCTACTGTAAGAATCTAAGGCCATAGACATAAACTTGTTGGGGGAGGGTACCCGTGCTACCTCGGGCCCACAACCACCTCGGAGTGATGGCGCCTGTTGGAGGATCTCTCCTGAGCCAAGTCCCCAGATCAACCCCGGACGAGGTATGCCAGATCGACCCCGGAAGGGTGCGGGCCAACTCTAGGCGAGATACGCGAGGCCGACTCTGGAAGGGTACGCAAATCCGACCCAAAAGGGTCGGGACCAAGCTCGGACGAGGTATGCAAGACCAACCCCAGAAGGGTCCAGGGCCGACCTCCGAAGGGTCTAGGTCCGACCCCAGGCGAGGTACGCGAGGCTGACCCCGGACGGACCCCAAAGTCTTGGACGTGGCGGGGCCCACGTAAGGCAAATGACGCAAATACCCCCTAGGAGTAAACTAGGCCCTAGGGCAATCTTATAATTTTACTTGCCTTCTTCTCTCCTCTATAAATAGAACCTCTTGTAATGGAAGAGGAGATGCCATTTGTAACTCTAGAACACTCATATTGAATACACTTGGTGGTTGTGTGCTTCTCTTGGGTGGAAGCCACGCCGTCTAGGAAGATGAAGGCGCGGAAGGTCGCTAGGTGGGTCCACGCCGTCCTGGGCCTTGTCCGAACACCGTCCCATCCGGACTCCACCCCGGGCTCCGTCCAGGTTGAGGTCCACCGATGGGCTAGTCTAATGTGAACCACCCTATTCCCGCCACATGGTTACAAGCCTTCAGACACATGGAATCTTGTAGCCTTTAGGCCTTCCTGGTGGAAAAGAATCGAGTGCATGCATATGCATGTGTCTATGCGTTGGGTCTCGTGAGGCTAAGAAAATCACAAAGCCTTCACGTGCTGGCCAGTCAAAACCCCTGGCTCTCCTTACCTCTTACTTCCACCCATTTCTCACTCTCTCGCCTACTTCTCAGTCTTATCCTTTCGTCTCTCTTTTGTTGACTTCTCTGCACAACTCTAATCTATCTTCTCTGGCGCTCCCCTGTGATCTGGTCGCCTCCACTCCTCGCCGGGGCCTGGTGTCGCCCTAGCTGGCCCCCAGCGTTGCAAGCCGCCTTCAGTTCTCGCTGGAGCCTGTCGTCGCCGTCTCGCCCTGGTCTAGAGCACACCGCCGCCTTCAACGCCGATGCAACGATGGTGGTCTTAGATGGCCCCTGCGCCATCTGGGAGCCCCACGCACGCCGCCATGATGGACTCTTCGTTGCGCGATCGCCCGCTGCGATCCGGAGAACTTCTAGCCTATGTCCCCACATTGCCCAGGGTTTGTCAGTCTGACGGAGGACATCGCTATCACGGCCCGCACTCTCCCGAGGTGGTGCGTGGTGCTAGCGAGACGAGCGCCGAAGTGCTGGTCGCCGGCAGAGGTTAGTGCCGCAGCGCGTAAGCGATCTCGGACTACCAAGAACGCCTGGAGGCTCGCTCAATAGCCGCCCTCGGTGCGTCGTTCGCGGGTACTTCGTCTATGTGTCGTGCGGCCAAAGCTGTGACGCCCAGGACACCGAAGCCACGACGCCCAGGGGTCCAAAGCCACAACGCCTAGGGGACCCCGGGACACCGAAGCCGCGATGCCTAGGGGGATCCCGGGAGTATCGATCTATTGAACAATGCCATGATTTCGTCAAAATGAGGTGCAGTAGAGGTGCAAGTTGCCGATATGTTCATGATTCTACCTCATGGTGGATGGAGAGGACGCCTAGACATGTATGTATGGAATGCTTTGGTAGGGATGCATGTCAAGTTCAGAGAGCTGGACGATGCACGCAGGGTGTTCTGTGGAATGGTTGCGAGGGACGTTCTTAGCTAGAACACAATATCGGGGGGTCACCGGCCTCCATTCTCCTCAAAGTCTCAGCTGCTCGAGAGAACCCATCCTTCAACTCAGCTAGCTACTAGTAGAGTATTATCTAGTTGGATTCCACTTCAACTTGCACTCTCGATGCGGGTTCTGCACCATGGCCAATGGATGCAGGGACGGCAAGGAGTGGAGTATATGTGCAGTATGCACTACTTGAATCAAGGAACTCAGTGGTGGTACGTGCAATGCGGTGGTAATTGACCGACTAGCTCAGTGAGTGAACCAATAACCGATTGTATGCTGTGGCTCGGTGGATATGCGTGTTGCTTAGGAAAATTTTTGAGGAGGAATTGTTGTTTTAGGCGTCCTGCGCTGGTGTCTTGGATGCCTCTGGGGCTCCTAGACCCTCAGGATTTTTTGTTGTGAAGGCCCAGACCGTCCCCAGAGCTTCTTTCCTTTGTGCCCCAAGCTGTTGACCTATTACGGGCCTCCAAAACGCCGCTTCGAGTTGATGCACACCGCGCCCTGCCGAAGTCCACTTGCCATGTTGCCCCGCCCTCAAGTTCAGAATCCTCCTGCACCGCTGGGTTCCCGGGCCCCTCCGCGCCGCACGGGTCCCGGGCTCCTCCACGTCGGGCTCGTCTGGCGCTCAGGCCTCGTGCACCCTCGGCCTGGCTCCCCTTTGCTACCGCCTGGGACCTCCTCCCGCGGCGTCCCCTTGACTTGGGGTTCCCTCTAACTCGAAGGATTCACCTTGGCGATCTGCAACGTGCCTCGATGGCCTGGCTTTGGCATGGTCGACTTCGGCCGTGATGACTTTTGCTGGTCTCAACCGAACTTTGCTTTGCCTCGACGATGTCTCCAACACTGGGGGTTCCCCCTGGTTCGATGGATTCAACTCGGTGGCTCACTTCAGCCTCGACGGCTTTTGCCTTGGCTGAACTTTATTTGCCTGGATGTGTCTCCTCGACTAGGGGCTCCCCCTAGTTCAACGGACTTATCTCGATGAACTCGAAATGTCAACAGACTTATCAAAATTAGAGCAAGACATAGCCATGTAAGTGGAAATTACAAAGGTGAACTGCAAATGCTTGAAATAAGAAATTAGAAAGATCAAAAGCAGAGCAAGACATAGCCATGTAAGTGGTTTTTGACCCAGCTCTTGAGTTAAACCAATGTACCTCAATTACTCTAGAATTTCCTGGAATAACAAAACATGTTCTGCTTCTGATTGCTGCTTTGCATGTCTAGGCTTTTCAATCAGTAAGTATCCTCTGAAAAGGTTGGTTTGGGATAATGTCGTTCAAGATCAATAGAGCTGTACAGTGCTAATACATTGACATGGCGTCATTTCAACTTTTCAATATAAATTACTAGTGAAATTGTGTCTAGTGATTTTGTTTTATGTTGGATCAACCTCCAGAACTGTTGTGGGCCTTTTTGAGGTAGACAACAATCTTTGCACAAAACCTTTCCAAAGGAGAAAATTTCTTAATTTGTAGCTTTGCATTTAAAGATGTGAACAGTTTGCCCTAATGAGATATCAAAGCTTGGAGCCATTTGCTCATACTTTTTTCTCTCCATCTCCTAAGGTTTCTACATTTTCCATGGCGCTTGTGGTGATCTGTGGGCAGCCGTGCAGCGGCAAGTCAGCGGCTGCAGCTTGCCTCACTGCCGCTCTCCACTCCTCCATGGGTGACCTCACTGTCCGCATCATTGATGAGTCGTCACTCCATCTTGGACGCAATGATAGCTACAAAGGTATTGGCAATTACCTGTCTTTGTTCTGCATGTTTTCTCTATGCTACTTCCCATTTTGCTCCTATCATGAGCTCATTTCTTTTGTTACTCATTTCATGTGTTTATTCTTTTCTTAGATATGGTTGTGGAGAAAAACTTAAGAGGAGTTCTTAGATCAGAGGTTGATAGGTCTGTGTCACGAGACAGCATAATCATTGTGGATTCTTTGAACAATATTAAGGTGAGGGCAGTACCATGTTTTTGTTCTGTTGTTGCAAACTTCCAATGACTAATCCATTCTCAATTCTAATAGAAGTAGTACAGATCATGGTTGTCACGGCGTCGCCTAGGCGACGCCAAGTCGCCCGGCACCGGGAGGAGGCGCGGGAGGATCGCCGCCTTGGCCCGAACCCTAGCTTCACCGCTAGCTCAGTACGCCATCCACCCTCTCCTCTCGGCGCGCCGCCTCCTCCCTCGCCACGCCGCCTTCCTCTCGGCTTGCTCCCGCCGCCGAGGAGGGGGCGACGGGAGGCAGCGGCAGGGAGGCGTCGGGAGAGAGTGGGAGGCGACGACGGCTAGGGTTATGAGATCGGGCGCGGGGAGCTGGAGGCGGTGGGGGGAGGAGGCGAGGGGAGAAGGCGCCGGGGAGAGGATGCGGTGGACGGGGAAGGCGGCGGCGGACGGGGGAAGCGGCGGCGGGGAGAGGAGGCGGAGAGGTCGGGAGAGAGCGAGAGAAGTATGAGGGGCCGAGGGGGTATGAGAGGAGTATTGGCTGACTCGTTGGCTTCATATACGCATCGATGCATGTAATCGCTGGATCTGGCGCGCCGCGCGTCGCCTAGGCGCCCGACACCCCTCGCCGTGGTTGCCGACTTTGCCGTGACAACCATGAGTATAGTCATAATGTTTATCTATGTTATCATTGTACTTGGTATCATTGTGATCAGGGCTCAAGATAATACCAGCTTGTTATCGCGGTTTTGGAAATCTCGGTGTGCCCCAAGATTTTCCAAACCACTTGAATTTGAATGTTGACCTTGGTAGGTTTTGACTAGTTTTAAAATCAAAATCAAACTTTGAATCCAATTTTTGGACGGTTTTAGTGGTTATCGCTGGTAACAGTGAAAAGGGGAACCAGCCAGCCATGGAGCATTTTTCCCTTCCCAGAACAGTCTCTTGAACGCTGAATGTGATCATGATCACATTGCACACCGTAAATAGTAGAACTTCCTATACAAGGATATCAATTTTTTTGTTAGCAAAAACTAGAAAATATGTATATTTCCTGAGTACAATTGTAGTGTTTGTCAAGTCAGTACATGAAAGCAAACCATTTAGACAATGTGATGAACCTATTTTTGGTGACCTCGCCAAACAAGTCTTCAGAAGTCTTATGCATACACATGCATTCAGGTACAGGTACCGCATGAATCAGTGATGCAACAATCTAGTTTGTAAACATGTGCTCCTTTCTAAACTCGATTCTATTGTTATTACTACATAGGAATATGCAGTATAAATTCTGACGTAAATTGTAATATGATGTAGACTCTGCAATTTGTGTTGCATTTATTTTACATGCATGATGCTTTCAAATGTAATAGGGTGTTGCTATATTACTGTGCATTGGTTGCCTTATGTTAGATATAACTTTCATCTATTATATGCAGGGGTACCGGTATGAATTGTGGTGTCTTGCACGTGCATCTGGAATAAGATACTGTGTGGTAGCCACTTGCTGTCTTGTTTATTTACTGTTCTTATACTCATTTTAAAATTTTAAATAATACTTTAAGATTAGAGCAGCATAATAAAACAATCATTATGTGCTGTAGATGGCATCATGTGTTCTGAAAGTGTTGGTTTTGGTTAATAATGCGAGTCAGATATGAAACCAATCTGGGAACAATGTTATAATCATCAATGGCACATAAGATGAGAGCTAAAGTGGGTAGAGTGGAGGTGACGATGACAACATTGATTTGGTCAAGACCCACCAATTAGAATATCAGTTGAGAAATGAAGTAATATATAACAGAGAATTTAATAAAGGAAAGAGGAAAGGAAAGCGGAGAGAAGGGAATTGACATCTGAGCTGAATTTCTGTTCTGATGAGGACTTGAATAGACCAGCAGGGTAGATGTTTCAGTTTTCTCCACAGATAGGATTCCAATGTGTTAGCATATATGCACTGTTTCCATATCAGAAACTACCTTTTGGGACTGACCTTAAAATTTAAGAGAGCATTACTTAAGTGATGTTAGGTTATCTAAGTTTTAAAATGACAATTTGCAACTGACGGCTATGTCCTACTTGAAGGATCTTTTTTAAAAAGAGCAGTTATTGAAAAAGAATGGCAAATTTAATATCGTTACACCATTTAGTACAGTATAATCATATAATAGAAAGTGATTTGCTTCCTACTTCCTCTTTTTATGTTTCAGCTTTTTTGTGATACAGAAGTGGACCATTGTAGGGAATGGAACAGCAAGCGTCAGAATAAAGGAGAACCCTCATATGATAGTCATATGTAAGTCAGATATTTTATCTTTGTGGAGCTTGTTGACCTGTCGTTTGCAAAATTAATACTTTATATGAATGAGATAGATGCTGCACAGTGGCTTAGTTTTGTTTGATTTTGTTGAGGGAGGGTCCCCGCTACCTCGTGCGCACGACGACCGGTGTGGCGTCGCACATTGGGAACCCATCTCGAACGAGGTCCACGGACCAACCCCGGACGAGGTCTCGAGCCCACCCCGAACGAGATCCAAGAGCCAATCCAAGATGAAGTCCGGAAGCCAACCTTAGGCAGGGTTCCTCAAACATAGCAGGACCCACGTGATGTGAAGGACGAAATTACCATTTGGAGTAAACTATGACCCGCGTGCACACTTGTAACTTCACTCGCCTCCTCCCATTATAAATAGGACCCCTTGTAAGTGGAGAGGGGGAAGCCATTTTTGTAACCCTAGACATCCATATTTGATACACTTGGTCATTCATGGGTGATTCTCGTTGAGTCCCTCTGCATCCGGGGGTCCTCGAATCCGATCAGGGGTGCTTAAAAGTTTACTGCGCGATCTTGTATCAACAACAGTTTGCGCTGTCTGTGGGGACTTGAAAACGAGAAGCCATGCCGCATAGGAAGATGAAAGCACGTAAGACTTCGCCCACATGGTCTCTCTGACTCGCTCGAACTCGTGTCGCATGGAGGTCGCTCGACTCTCTCTTGGACTCCATCCATGTGGTCTCGGACTCCTCCTCGTGGTGGTCCCTTGGACTCCATCCGCGAAGGTCCTTTGGACTCCTTCTAACTCCATCCGCACGAAGGTCCTCGAACTCCCGGTCCGCGGAGACCCCTAAACTCCGACTGAACCCCTCCGCACCATCTCAACTTGGGTGCCTCGGACCTCCTCCGTGCCATCAACACACGGGTGCCTTAGACCTCGCACAATCAACACTAGGTGCCCTGCATCCTCCGCACCATCAACACTTGGGCGACCGGACCTCCTTCGCGCCATAAACACTTGGGTGCCCCAGACCCCCTTCGCGCCATCAACACTTGGGCAACCCGGACCCCCTCCGTGCCATCAACACTTGGGCGCCCAGACCTGCTATTAACACTTGGGCGCCCGGACCCCCTCCGCGCCATCAACACCTGGGCAACCCAGGACCCCTCCGCACCATCAACACTTGGGAGCCCCAGACCTCTCTGTGCCATCAACACTTGGGTGCCTCGGACCCCCTCCGTGGACCCCTATGCGAAACCCCTTGACTCACTTCGCACGCTTCAGACCTGCAACGCTTGTTTGATTGCACCGCGTCGGCAACCCCCAACACGCCTCGATAGCTTGGCCTCGGCATGGTTCAACTCGGTCTCGCGGCTTTGCTTCGGCCTAACTTCGCTTCATCTTGATGGCGTATCCTCGACTAGGGGCTCCTAGCTCGATGGATTCACCTCGGTGAGCTCCAATACACCTCGATGGCTTTGCCTCGGCGTGGTTCAGCTCGGCCTTGTCGGCTTTGCCTTGGCCAAACTTCGTTTTGCCTCGATGGCATCTCCTCGACTAGGGGCTCCCGCTAGCTTAACAGATTCATCTCAGCGAGCTCCAACACGTCTCGATGGCCTGGCGTCAGCGTGTTTAGCTCGGCCTCAACGGCTTTTGCCTTGACCGCCTTACACCCACAACTCCAGGGTTGGGTCGACGACCACTCACCCTCCGGGGTTGAGCATTCATTGCCTTACACCCCCCCCTCCGGGGTCAAGTCTCGCCCTTCGGGGTCGTGCCGTCTTTCAGATTGGAGATGGCGATGTCTTCACCTCCCAATGGACGGTAGCTTGCGAGCCGTCCCCGCGCTAAGTTTTTTCCTATGGGAGATGACAACGCCTCGCCTCCCGACGGACCGACCACTTGCAAGCTTCGCCCCAAGCGCCAAGTTTTTTCAAATAGGAGACGACGATGTCCTCGTCTCCCGATTTAACCGGCCGCTTGTGAGCTTCGTCCTGAGCACCAAATTATTTTTCCAATGGGAGATGATGTCCTCACCTCCCCTATCGACTAGCCGCTCGCGAGTTTCGTCCTGAGCGCTAAGTTTTTTTCCAATGGAAGACGGTGACGTCCTCGCCTCTCCTACCGGCCAGCCGCTCGCAAGCTTCATCCCGGGCCTCGGACGAGGTCCAGGAGCCAACCCAAGACTAAGTCCAAAAACCAATTTTGGGCGGGGCCGGGAAGCAACCCCAAGCAAGGTCTGCGGGCTGGCTCCTGGAGTCCCTCGGACGCGGTGGGACTCACGTGGTGTGAAAGACGAAACTACCTTTAGAAGTATGCTAGGCTCCGAGGGCAGACTTGTAACTTCATTCGCTGCCTTCTCCCACTCTATAAAGTAGCACCCCTTGTAAGTGGAGAATGGGAGTCTCTTTTTGTAATCCTAGACATCCATATTCAATGCACTTGGTCATTCGTGGGTGATTCTTGTTGAGTCCCTCTGCATCCTTAGTGGTCCTCGAATCCGACTAAGGGTGCTTACAAGTTTACTGTCCGGTCTCGTATCGACGACAGATTTCAATCTACAGATATGTTATGTATAGTTTGCATTCTTGTTTCTAATCACTAAAGTGTTTCATAGTAGGCTATATGTGTTATTGTATCATATTCCAGGGAAAAATAATGCAACCGTGTGTCTCCGTTCATTTACTGCTATGCGTGCAGTCAGGTCCATTGCCTACTCATCAGCTTTTCTATTGTCACAGATTTGAAGATTTGATAAGAAGATTTGAGAAGCCAGATAGGCGTAATCGTTGGGATTCCCCTCTTTTTGAGTTGTTTCCATCTAGAGGTAATTGAATATCTCTTGTACTTCATATTAGTTCATTTTCACAGTGTAGGTGATCTCGAAGTAGTACTTATATCATTGTCTATCACATATATCTAGTGCCTTATGCGCTAACAATGCTATTTCAAATGTTTTTTTTTTGTAATTATACCTATTTTACTGGTTGAACCTCAAAATTTGTTGCTTGTTATTGTTGAGGCTTCGAGGTGCACAACATAGTCCTGCGCAGATGGTTGGGCGGATGGGTGAATTTTTTTATGTGTTTTTTTAACTATAGCAAGACACAGAAAATTACTGGTTTCTTGTCACAACCCTTTCTGTCCAGTTTTGGGCTAGGAATTAGTACCACCCAGTAGCTGGGAACTATGAATTCTGGCTTTCAAAAATACTACATTGGCCTACTTTCATAATCATCATCATAAATGCTCACCCTCTACTTTCTGTACTATCATTTTCATAGTTGACCCATCATCCCTTTGATAATCTGTTTGGTCTACTGTTTTCAACAGATGAGATAGTGGAATCGTCTCCTGTTATTGCTGAGGCTGTATCATATTTGACTAAGAAAATGGATTCAAAAACAAGAGATGTAAAAGTTCTCCAACCAACAATAGCCACTCAGACTGTAAGTATAAAACATTTTTTAAAGAATAAAATCGTTGAAATACATCCCTGATTGACTACAGCTGCATGATCTTCTAATCCCCATAAATAACCTGTTACAGAATTATTTGGTACTTTGTAAATGCCTGCATAAATTTGGTGTGGTATTATAATATAGCAGCTCAATATCAATTACCAAAACATATTAAGTGAATATGTTTTAGAATCTTAACTCCAAATGTTATTGAACGTGTTCTTGTTTCCATGTGCTTTTGTGCATCAGCACCTTAGCACACTATGCCAAACAAATCTTGTAAAATTTGAATATCTGATGTGTGAATGCACAAACAATCAGTGTGTTTCTCATATTGCACAAGTACTTTCTATTTTCTTCCTGGATGTTGTCAGTCTAGTACTGTTCCATTTATGGTAGTACCTGTAGGATTTGAATCCTGACCTGATTATATTTCAGGTACGAACAACTGAGGTTAATTCGCTCTATGAGATGGACAAAGCAACACAGGTAATGGTGGTGGTCTTGGTTTATGGCTGATCATTGGAAATTTGCGATTTGTTTTTTTGATCTACAAGCCTTTTGATATGAGCTGCACTTTGCAGGAGGTGGTCAATGCAATTGTTGAAGCGCAATCATGCGGTATCGGGCTTGCCATGAATAAGATTTCTCTTGGACCTAACATGCCAACTATATCCTTTACTGTTTGAGACAATATTTTTAGTAAACTACATTATTGTGAGAATTTTAAATAAATAGAGTAGATTTCGCAAGACTACACTACTTTTGACAAAAGCATCACAATACCACACTTTTAAGCATCAGTTTCGTCTGCATAATGTTTCACAAAACTGCGCTTTTAAGCAATGTCATCGTATGCAATGGGTCTTAACATTCTAGGCTCACTCGTCAGATTAACAAGGCCGTTTCCATTTGCTGGCATGTAGATAATTGCCACGATGGATAACAGCTGACTCGTCAGCATTACTCATGCCATGGTGGGGCTAACCAAAGGGCTTGGACTCCTTTTGAAAGCCATCGACTGAGTCTAGGAGGTACATGTTGGGAGAGGGCAGGAGGCTGGACACGTAGAAATGGCACGAAACAAGATGTGGTGTGTAGAAGTGGCACAAACGGTGTGGCCTTGTTAGTTTGACAAGTGGGCCGGGATGTCAAGCCCATTGCATACGATGACATTGCTTAAAAGTGTGGTTCTATGAAACATTATGCAGAAGTAAATGTGGTTCTGTGAAACTGATGCTTAAAAGTATGGTTTTGTAAAATTTACTCAAATAAATACAATCTCAGCTCTTTATTCATCCCCTAATGTTCTTTTGATATATACCTGTAGCCAGAACATCTACCAATCATAACAACTGTGCAATGCAAAACAACCTTCTGATATCATACATGGCATGTGCCCGTAAACAGATGCACCACATATAGAGGTTTATGTTTGTATACCTAGTTATTTTTCCAACTTGTAAATGACTATTTGAACATCAAGTACTCAAAAGTCTGCAAATGTGGCAATTTTGCTCTGCATAGTCTCAATCTAGAATTGGCTTCACAATTTTATACCATGAGGTTAGTGTCCATATCTAAGTTTCAAGGATGGACCTGTTCTGCCTTTTCAACATGCATATAATCAAGGCAAGAAAACTTCCGCCATCCTCAGATGTTACTATTGTAATGTGAGATCCTTAACTGACTGTTACATTAATCTTCAAAGGTCGGTTGGCCTGCCTGAGCTCCGAAGCTTGCGACGCACTTTCATCAAGCTGGCAGGTCAGTACAGCTTGAGTGGACCACCCCCACCAACAGATGCTGAAAGTGCAAAGAGGATGTTTGCTGACTATTTAAACCGGGAAATTGGTGCGTGATAGTTTTGTCATCTCTGGTGGATTAACCTAACCCTCTGCATGATGTACTTCCCTTAAGGACAGTATTTAAGCAAGAAGCACTAAAAGCCGTACGTGTATTCATGGCGTGCTCTTTGTCATGCTTTTGGTGTGCTTGAAGATATTGTTTGCCTCACCTGATCTTCGGCATAACTATTCAGAAGTGCCATCACGCTGTGCAACTCTTGTACTGTTGTTTTCATCACTGTTTCAACATGTAAACTACAATTGCTCTACTGTTACTGCCTGTGTTACAACTTTGCTGGATCAATTTCACTAGTTGTACATCCACTGCTGATATTGGCCTCACTGGCCATGGGTCAGGTTAATATAAAATAGAGATTGGAGCATAGCACAGTAGCACTAGAGGGTTTTTATCCACGAATAGAGTTGTTAGCCTGCTAGAGATAGCTTTGGGATGTGTCATACTGCTGCACCAGTGCACTTGATGGTTCTTTTGTTGTGAGATTTTGATCATGTGATGTGAACATGGAATAAACTCTCGTTGAATAATAGAATAAATTGATTGTTTATTGGACATGTACTTGACGCTGTGGGATGCGGTGCTATCACATATTCACACGGGAAGATCTTTTGCCCCTTAGCATATAGTCCTCTCAGAAGAATACGAGTATACTGAAGTATTCGGTCGATGAATGAGTTTCTGAAGATTTTATTGCGTAGATCTGCCCAAACAGTACAGCCCGGCACGGGCCTGTTAGACACGCTGCATTGAGCTTGTCAGTCTATTCGGGTTGTGCTATGCTAGGCCGATATGCACACGTAGATCTGCCCAAACAGTACAGCCTGGCACGGACCTGTTAGACATGCTGCATTGAGCCTGTCAGTCTATGCGGGTTGTGCTATGCTAGGCCGATATGCACCTGTTTAGCCCGACGAGACAAATAGGTACAGCTAACCTATTTTGTCTAAAAATAAAAAAATGTAATAGTTTTAAAAAATATGTAGACTTTGAAAAGGACAAAATAAATTATAGAAATGTAATAATGAATTTTAATAATGTTTAAATGGTTGGCTCGTTAAAAACTTTACCAAATAAAAATTCAATTTGAGAAAACATTGGCAAAAAGTACAACTAAAGCTCAACAGTATATGTAAAAATCAGAAAATGTACAATGTATACATCGATGCTCTAAGAAATGTCGGTGTTGTTGCTACTGTCTAGGTACGCATTGTTGAACGTCTATTCCAACTTGGATTCTCCACGTAGTGTTTGCATATCGACTTTTTTTAGTCTTTCACTATGAGAAGTACTTTCACCATCTCACTTGTCGACTTGTTCTTCTTTTCTCTAATATTCTTCCGTAAAGACCAAAGCGGACTTAGATGAAATAATCGAGACAAGAATGATTAATACATCATGTGCTAATATGGATAACACCGGATATGTTAGCTTGTGCTCGTGCCACCATCCCAAAATGTTGAAGTCATTTGCATGGTGATCCACATGATCTGTCCAGAAAGGCTGATAGTTTCTCACAGGCGCCAGTACGGATTGATATAGCAATTGATGTTGTAGAGCTTAATCTTCCGGAGGATCCTGACATACCAAAGATTTTGCCCCATATATTTGTCTTCTTACCTGTAGTGGGTGCTAGCGGAGGTTACTGCAAGTAAACTCCCTGAAATTTATGTTCATATTTTTGATAAATTTTAAACAATTTAGAACGAATAACTGAAAAATAGTTAGAATAATATATCCCTATAGCCTCACCTAGAAGTGAAAGGTTGTGTTGTACCGAGCTAAGCGTGCCTAATAGGCTAACCGTGCTACCTGGCTTAACGTGCCTAATAGGCTGTGGTGCCTCTTGAGCCATGCCATGGCTATCGTGCCTATGTCGTGCCGGCACGTTGGGCCGAGGCGACGGCCCAGGTACAGCCCATCTCCTCGTTCCATGTCAGTCCAGCACGATAACATTGTGGGCTGTGCCATGCCTGAGCCATGCCTACAGTAACAAGCTATCGGTAAGCCCGGCAGGCACCACCCATTGGCCACCTCTATTATTGCTCATGTCGATTTCTTCCCTAAGGTATTTATACTGGGCCAAGAAGTGTAAATGGCCTAGTAAGCGCTCTTCTGGCCGGCCTCATCAATCATCATGCATGGATTTCTTGTGGTGGCCCTTCTATATCTTCCTGCTCTTCGGCCCATGGTTAATAAGATCGACGAGTTCATCAATGCAATGTTCTTTCACTTTGTTGATCAACAGTTTTACAGAAAGATCATCATGGATGAATGCAATGCTATATTATATACTATAGATAATGAAAACATGGGATGACTGACTGAAACTTCACTCGGAAAATGAAGGTGTGAGACAAGTGTTTGATGGAAGTGGAAAACAGAAGTATGCAAAAAATGACATGGCAGGTCCTGAAGATGATGCTATTGTACTGCAGTTTGCGCTGAAGAATAGTAGTAATAAAATGGACTGCACATCAGAGTTGAGAACAAGCCTGCTGCACACGCAGAGGATGCAGGTAACATTCAACACGGGAACACCAAGCTATTGAGGTTTTCAGGAACATGTCCCACTGTCTCACAACTCGTAATATGTGCAGTCACATGGCAAGCAGCCATCTTCGAGACTGAAATAGTAGTCAACACAGGAGCAAGCAATATGAATCCAATAAATTATACCTCCAGTGATTACTTGCATCCACTATGTTTAGTAAAACCCTGTACATATATGTTTATGGAGAACAAGTGACAAGGCAAACAAAAGGTAGTTGCTGTCCATCATGCCATCATGGTCTCTCCTGTCTCCAAAACAGCAGAGACTCCATGCACATTGCACCGTGAGACGCCCAAATTGCTCGTCTCCCAGCTACAGAAGTTCACTTGTATCAGGCACATGCACAATACTGACGAATTTTTTGCAGTCAAAAATTTGCTTCTCTCTGTTTTGTTTTGTTTTCTTGCTACACAGTTATACTGCTCAGTTTCTTGTTCATTTGTTCTGCGTGGAGGCAAGTAAAAAGCGAACATTGCTGTAAGAACAGGCAACCGCACTCCCGAGAATACTGTTAAAAAGCAAACTGCTGAAGCTTTTGCTGGTAAGCAGGTGCACGGTGCAAAGACATTGGGTGAATTCTTTGCACTTATCTCAGTTTATAGCTTATGGATTATGACTTCTCTCAAGTAAACAAACGGGACGGTTTTATTGTGGTTGTTTTAAAGTGGTTTATCGGGAATATCTTTTAGAAATGGCTTATTGAATTTCGATTTGTTTATATAAACACTCATATTAAGATCAAAAGTTATAAACTATAGATATAAACTATAAGCCGTAGGCTAAAAAGAATACGCCATACATTCCCTTTTTGTTTGAAGAAAAAATATGGGGAGAGAAGGAACCCTTCCCAGAGTCCCAGTTTTTTAGGGAATCATTGCAGCACCCGGATAACAACATTGACATAAAGAAAACTTCTCAACAACAATCCGGTAGTATTTCCCAAGAAGAAGCTTTTTTATTAAAAAAAATGACAGGAACTCTGTCTATTCGTTAAGTAAGGGGAGAGGAAAGGAAATACAAATGTAAGAAGAAGCGACATCAATTTCCAGTTCATAATTGTATTTTGGCCAGCATGATTCATACATGGGACAGTTTAATAATTGTACCATATCAAATTGGAGTCATCACATTACTTCAAGGTGCAATCTTTTTGATGTCGTAAGCTGTAACCCTTTTTAGGACTTGTACCATCTTTACCCTGCTTCGTAGGCTTTTAAAATGTTGACAGTGCTCAAGTGTCGATCAACTGACAAGAGTTAGTATGCCCAGAAAATTTTCACATCACAACGCCAAGCAACTGAAGAGAAAAAATGAGGCCACACATGTAGAGCTGCAGGTTCATTCCAAATGAGGCCCTTTTCTTTTCAGCTGCGATTTATGATTTTTAGTTGAAATTTTTGAATTTTAGCTGTTTACGGTACAGATTACGGAGAGACAGATATCCACTTGCGATTTTAACTGATACAGATGTTATGCTTTTAACGTGTAGATCGTTTAACTTGTAGACTCCGTCTTGAGATAATACTCCGTTTGGAAGTTAAGATACTATAGCAAAAATCAAAAACCGTCAGCCTGTGAGGTAAATAACAGCCCCTACGAAGAATGTCGTGTAAGTTCAGAGATAGGAAAGCCACCATTTTTACCCCCATCGTGCGTGCGCGCGTGAATGCTGCCTGTTCCTGCGAAAGAATCGGGGTCTTTTTTTCCGGCCGTGTCTTACGCTTAGCTTACCACCGATGATTTTTTTATCTCTAAAACAAATTTATGCGGATAAATCGAACATCTACAAATAGCTTTAAAAAAACTATCTCACGTTGTGGACGAAAAGAAAGTTATAAGCCCTGAGAGAATGAGCTATAATAGAACGATGATTGAACTACCCATAGGCCTGCAGAGATAAGCCTAGCGAATGCAACCAGATGAGCATACTGAACAGTGAACATACTCTTAAAGAATATGGAGTGGTATGGCGTCTAAAATATTCAGATATTCAGACCTCTCTCGGGAACTAACGATGATTTGACGTGAGTAAAACAGCTGCAGCAGCAGTAACATATAAACTAGTGCCACTGCCAGACGAAAACTCAGAAAGTAGTACTCCTACGACTCTACCATAGGTCACTGTTCCCTCACATTTGTATACGACGCACAGACCTGTTCTGTTTTCCCTGTCCCTGTAGCTCTACAACCACTCCCCCGTCCTCCCTCTTACCCCAGCTACGGTTCTCCTTCGATGTTTTGGCGGTCAGCTCTTAGCTCCTTTCTATGGTTTTCTGCGCAATCTCACGCTCTGTCATGTAGCATGTGTGTGCTCTAAAAGTTTTAAGTTGGTTTGTGACAAGGAAATTGTTCTGAACATTTTTATGGGAAATTTTTTTCTTTTGAGTACTGCGGCACGGATGCACCGGCAACACGAACACTGACAGGCATCAGACGGACCTGAAGGAAGAACTAACTAGTTTCATAATTTTATCTCCTCCACAGCTCCACCTGCGCTAATTAAAAAGTTCACAGCACAGATCGATGGAATTAGCCGGAAAACTACTCCCCAAAATCCGAAATGGAAGAACTAACAATAGAAAACAAACAGGGAGAGAAAACGAAAAAGAAACAAAATGGCAGCATCAACAACATCTCGATCCATGGTCTCTCGCTCGCTAGCTCCCTCTCTGTACACAACATACAACCGGCTACTTACAACATTACACTCGTTTAAATTCCCAAGAACTCAACCATGCTCTTACGTACAAACATCAACCCATCAAAACCTCCATGCTGATTAGTTTCTTCCATAAATCTCCTCGCGTTCTCCCCCTCTAGCTAGCTTCTTGGTTGCCGTACGTGTGCTCTAGCCTTGTGCGTGCAGCCGTAGCGACCCAGCCGGGAAGAGCTACCGTGAGTGAAGTGAACCGCAGTGAATGAAGCACATGTGCAGATGAAGTTTTTTTTTGTTGATCAGGGCATGAAGAGCTTGTCGCCGCACTTGCAGCGCCAGGCCTCCGGGTAGTACTCGAGCGGGAAGCTCCGGCCCGGCTGGATGGCCACGTGCACTGGCCGGCAGGGGTGGCACCCCCCGCACCGGCTCCGGCACGTCGGCGGCGACGACCCCAGGCCCACCAGCCTCCGCCGCGCCGCCGCCGATGCCGGGTCCCAGGAGTACTCCACTGCTCCGCCGCCGCTCCTCCCGCTCGCCGCCGACGCGCACGCACCTGCAGGACACACACGAGACACATCGCGCGCACGTACGTGTGAGAGTCTGAGAGCTAGCTAAGCTAGCTTAGAACAACGTAAGAGAAACCGACGGTGGAGTCAGTCAGTATGTCGTATGTTACCGGGTGCAGCGGCGAAGAAGAAGAGCAGGAGGAGGAGGTGGAGCGTGGCGGCGGAGAGGCCGCGTCGACGGACGCGCGCCCAGCCCATGGACGCGCGCGCGCGCGCGAGCTCAGCTAGCTAGCTAGATCTCCTACGTACGTGCCGACGGCCGCCGCGCCGCGCCGCGCCTATCTCAGAGCTGGGGAGAGAGGAGAAGCGAGCAAGCAAGCTACCGAACTAGGCGTGTGCGGGCGAGTCCATTCGCACGCATGGACCTAGTCGTGGACCGTGCGGCTGTGTGTCCCGCCGTGCTAGTTTGCTATTTGGAGCGTGAGATGAGGAGGATTTGGCGTCGTTTTGGGGGGGTTGCTCGCGTACGACGTCGCGGGCAGGTGGCCGCGGTAGCTGCAATTCGGCTCGCAGTCTGCTCGGTGGGGTCGCTGCTTCGCGATTCGTTCGTGGCCACTGGCCGGGGCCTGGCGCACGGTGCTGCTCGGCCGTGCACCGTCTGATCGCGACGTACGTACCCTGGCTCCGTGGCCGGCCAGCCTCCATTGCTGTTGCAAGGAGAGGTCAATCATGGACCGTGGTAGTGAAGCGAAGCAGCATGCTTCCCTAATTCCTAGCTGGCTAGCTGCTGCTAGTCTGCTACTGTCCTCCTTACTTCTTTCAATGAGTCGATGAGCAATCTTCTTACTGTTGATTTCTATGTTTAATTAGTCTAGCAAAGCATGAGCAGCGGAGTACTCTGTTTTTTTTTAAAGAAGGAAAAATTAGCTAGACTCTTAACCTACCGATCACAGGTTAAAATCCACAGGTCACATGTTAACATCCCGGATTCTATGACTTCAGATAAGCATGCCTAAGCTTTCCATTTGGCGCCAAAACTTTTCGTAAACGTAAAAATTGGATAACCGGGACGACGTTGCAACAGTCATCGTACACCATGCCAGTGCTGCCTACTACGTATAGTACAACAGTAGTTTTGCTGGCCGCCATCTTGTTGCTGTTGCAATCTCTTGTACACGCATAGAGGTCGTATACGTTGGTAATGGACTGTGACCAGCAGTAGGTACGTTGTGAATCCAACTCGCTTCGCGCGCGGTGCTGAATACCAAGGTTGGAGATGGTCTACCTGTGTCACACACACATGCGTGCCTGTATAACCGTGCAGCTGGTCGGTGGTATTAATTGTGCATGGCGATATTCCTTCTTCAAAAGATAATATTGTTTGGATTTGAACCCATTCCCCTGAAAAGAAAAGATGGAGATTTGAAAACATCATGACTCCTACGTTGTTTACCTTTTGGGACACATTTTATTCCATCCTTTTCTTCTTTAAAAAATCAGAGCAGCTCATGTTGATCACCGTATTAAGGGTGGATTTTTTTTCTATAGTTGATGCTTCATAATTGTGACTAATGGTTTTTTTTAGCGTAAGTATTTATGCGAACGAATCGAATGATGATAAGCTGTTTCAAAAAGATAGTGAATAAGTTATTTATTTATTTATTTATTAAAAAGCCTATAAAATATAGGTAAAAAAGAAGAAGGCTTAATACTGGCAATAGTACTTGCCATTGGAACTGTGGCATATTAGATCTCTCTCTCGCTGGCCTCTAGCCGCGCACGATCAACCCTGTGTTGATTTCCCAGTGCCGTATAGCGGCCCATCGCTTCCCTATTGCTCGATCATATTAAGGCATCCACAGTGCTTGGTAGCCTTTTGAGTTAGGCTCTACATATAGTACCTAACATAATTTTCTATAATGTATTTTCTCTGTTCATAAATATAAATCATCATGAGTTCTGTACGATAAAGTTTTTTAAGTTTTGAGTATTAATATATATTAAAGTATATAAATTAATTACATAAAAACAATATCATTAGATTTATCTTGTAAAATTCTTTCATAATATATATTTTTGCTAGTATATTACGATAATTAATTATAGTTAAAGCCTTGCATTAGAGACCTAAAAAAATAAAAAACAACCAACATTTGTAGAAGGAAGGAGTATATACTACTAGGGCTGTAAACGAGCCGAGCTCGAGCGAGCTTGGGCTTCCAGGCTCGAGCTCGGTAGAAGCTCGAGCCGAGCTCGAGTTGGGTCCGAGCTGGACTGGCCTCGAGCTCGGCTCGGCCTAAGCTCGAGTAGGCTCGAGTTACGCTCGTTGAAGCTCGGTAACAATTAAAATAATTTATTATGCACTATTTTTCAATAATAAAAATTTTAAGCTCGAGCTCGCTCTAGTAAGCTCGATAATAGTCAAAATAATTCAAATATACACTAATTTTCAACAATAAGAAAAGCTCGAGCTCGAGTTCGGCTCGAGTAAGCTCGGTAAGAATTAATATGTATTACTATTTGAGCTCGAATTGGGGCTCGCGAACTATTCGAGCTCGGCTCGGTGAAGCTCGCGAGCTCGAGATCAAACTCGGCTCGGTGAAGCTCGCGAGCTCGAGATCAAGCTCGAGTTCGGCTCGTTTAAAGTTCGAACCGAGCTCGAACCGAACCTAGAACGAGCCGAACTCGAGTAGCTCGCGAGTTTCGAGCTTTTTTACAGCCCTATATACTACTGGCTTTAATATATGAATCACAAATAACTAAAGGGAGATGTTTCTATACTTTCCTCAATAGTGATTTGTACAATTTTTAAACCACAATGAATGGTTGATAGATGTTACTTACCTCTTCGTTTACTTTAAGACTAGTGCTACTTTTATTAGAGAAAAAATATTGAAGCACTGCTCATAACTAAATTAATGGAAAAAATTCTACTCTCTCCATCCTTCCGTTTCCGTTGGAGGCAGCCTCTTAGAGCATGTACAATGCAGGCGCTTAGAGAGATGCTTAGCAATGAAAAATTGATTTTTCTTGCCACATAGGATAGATAAGATGCTTATTTTGAAGCATCGATGCTTAAATAAGCATCGGTGCTTAGTAGGTGCTTATGTATATAATTATATCTATTAATAGATAGTATAGCATCTAAGCACCCACGGAAGAGATGCTTGCATAGGAGGAAATAACTTTTGCATGGATGCTTGATGACGTGATTATATTCTCTCTCTTTAAATATTTATATATAAATATTTTGTATTGTACATGCTCTTAGGACCGGAGGCAGCGTAAGAAAATTTGCTTAAGGCTCTGCCGTGCATTGAATAGAGGCAGCCCCAAGACCTCTCTTTTCATTAGAGGCAGTTTTAGTATGCACGTGGTGCTCTTACTTGCATGGTGCTCTTGCTTGCATGGATTGACCATTGAAAGACATTAGTTGTTGCTCAGTTACGGTAAAATAAACTGCCTTATAATTAAAATTATATTATAATTAATTAAAATTATACTATAACTGATGATAATTTATTTACCGTAACTAAATTTAAAAATTAAAAATAGAAAAAAACAAGTTAGCCCATCACAAACAATGCAAACGAATACTAGAGAAAACCAACAAAAAAAACTAAAAAAATTAGAAAAGATAAAATTTAAAAATAATAAAAAATAAATCAGAAAATCAAGCAGAGATAAGGAAGGCCTTGACTACTAGAATCCTCCTAGCTGCAAAAGCCATCACATCTAGATCTAGTGCGTCATAAATTGACATCTGGACACTGTTGGACCCTGTGTACACAAAATTCTCGTTTTGGCCCCGAACGAAAAATTTCCGTTTTGAACCCCTTCGAGCGCGGGATTACGAGCTGCCGCCACGCCGCCGGTCCACCGCGCGCCCCGCCGTCCACCGCGCGAACGCCGCCCCGCCGGCGATCGCGATCGACCGCGCGACGCCGTTCCCGCCGCGCGATCGCCGCTTCGACCGCGGCTTCCCGCCCGATTTGGATCAATCCATTAACTAGCATAGCCATTTGGATCATGCATGGAACTCGGTCGCTATGCTCATTAATTAGCAATTCAATCAATCCATTAACTAGCGCGTTACGTTGGTCCGGATGGCAATTATCGCGCCGAATCCCCGCGAATCCCCGCCCGAATTAATGAGCATAGCGAACTAGTAAATAACTCGGTCGCGTGGTCGAATTTGAGTCGCGCGCTCGCGGATTTAAACGCGCGCTCGGGCGAGGAGCCGCGATCGCGGCGGCGATCGCGCGTGGAACGGGGGGTCGCGCGGTAGATGGCGCGGCGGGGCGGCGTTAGCGCGGTGGACGGCGGTCGCGCGGTGGACCGGGCGACGTGGCGGCGATACTCGTAATCCCGCGCCGAAGGGTCCAAAATCGGAAATTTTTTCGTTCGGGGGCTAAAATAGGAATTTTGTGTGCACAGGGGTCCAACAGTGTCCAAAAGTCTCATAAATTCGTAAATTCATAAATTCGAGCAATTAGAGGACCAAGTACACTTGGTGGCACATGTCTCTGACACTATCGTGCTTAGCACCTGTCGGTCAATCCCTAGAGTCGAAAAAAAGGGAGAAAAGAGAGTAGTCTGTGTCCACTACTCTTCCAAATAAACAGTTTCTAAACTAACTCATAACAGCTAGTCGATGACGGAAACCGCGATTGTTTAGAATAACTAGCCACGTAGGCGTGGCACCACGCCACGCCAGCCACCGTGTGGACCGAAGTAAAAGAGACGACAATTTGCAGGGGTTTAATAAAAAAATCGAGGACACATGCGTAATTTAGGAAAAATCGAAGGTCTTTTTCGCAAAAAACCGAGGACCTGTAAGGACCTGTACGTAAGTAAATAAGGACCTATACGTAATTCTGGAAACCCGCGGGGCGCAATCAAAAATTTTTTTAGGAAAAAAACTTGCAGGGACTTTTTCGAAAAAATCCAGGGACCTTTTCGCGAGAAAAAAGGACCTATACGTAATTTTCGGAAAATCGGAGGGAATTGCCTCCCCCGGCCGTACGCCAAAACGGGCGACACGCGCCGGCCGGGGGGAGCGCGGGGGCGACGTGGCTCGGTGCGGGGGGCGGAACCCCCCGGCTTTACTTCGGTTACGATTTTCTAACACGAAACACTACTTGCTCTAATAATCTCCGCCCAAGCCAGGCCAAGCTGGGATCATTAGCCCGATCGAGCTAAAAGATATAGGGTATGTTCTTTTCAATTTTTAAAAGTCATTTTTTTGTTCTCTACAGTAACTAACTTTTAAACGAAATATCATTTTAAGATAATATCTACTAGTTAATTGTAGTACATAATATATCGACTTTATTTATATTGACAAAAATTATACGTGAATTTCTATTACTCTATAATCTCTCACACAAACAGTCTAGGAACCACAAACTAAAACTATAAACTTATACAAAAAGAACGTGCCCCATATGCATCGACGGATGATGGGCATCAATTCAGCGGGGGTCTTCGTGTCGTCCCCAGAGACGGGAGCCATCAAATCAGCGGCCGTGGCATGTCCTAACAACTCTGCCAGCAGCTGACCAGCTAGTACTAGCGCATTAAAGAAGCATTTCTACCTGACGATCCATGCGCGAACCTAAGGGCCTGTTTGGTTACCTGTATGAGCTGATGCAGCTGTATAAGTGTGGCCAGACTGAGTAGAGAAGGTCCTCAGTCACGTTTTTTCTCAGCCTGATTCTAGTTGATTTTTTGTATCCGCTCGTGCAGGCTCTCACTCTGATGCAGGCAACCAAACACCATCTTCCTGCATGTGCTGGTGCGAGCCACTCCGATGTAGGCAACCAAACAGCCCCTAAAAAGCCCAACCCAGCATGCACAGAAGCAAAGGACATGTTTTTCCGGGTTTTTTACGTCCGACTTGGGAGATGTAACAAATGAGCCGGTTTTTATAAACTGTTCCTTTGAATAATTTTTCAATTCTAAAATTATATATATCATTTACATCGATATATAAATGTCATCGGCTATAGGGGAGAAGAACATGCCCAAAGACGCGCGAGGCGTAGCTAAGTAAACTGTATGCATCACATCCATGTCCTGTTAATTGCACAAGCTAGCTAGCTAGCTTGATGGTCGTGGTCCAGATCGAGATCAATCACATGCGTTTTGCTGCCGTGTTTGAACAAAAGAGGGGTCAGAGGAGGGTGAGATGTGAAGCTCGTTGTGTCCCCTTTGGCTTAGATGCTGGTCAGAAAGGAAATAAAGCTAACCATCAGATCAATCTCACTAGCAACCATGGCCATGTGATTCGTGAACCTTCGTATCTCCGGTGCGCGAGTCCTGGACGTGGTCGCCGGAGCGGGCTAGAGAAGGGTCGAGCGACCATGCCACGCATGGCCACCTGCACTCTGCACCGTCGACTCCTGCACCTCCTCCTCCGGTGCACGGGGCCTGGACGTGGAATGGGTTCTGCCTTCCTTCGTGTAGGAGCTAGCCCTAGCTAGCTATTGCCCTAGGTTTGATTGGAAATAGTGCTCCTACGACGTCGGATTAGACTGCCCCTGGGCCCCGCCTGCATGCCATGTGTGGTCGATCGATGGACGAGACGCACTGTGCGAGAAGCGTCCGATCAAGCTGGCAGCTCCTGGGTTGGTTGTCTGAAAAAGTTGCTTTTCTAGGTTCCTGTTTTAGACAGTTTTTAAATTTTAAGTTTGTAAAATTGGTTTTTAAACAGAGAGGATTTTCATGATAATTTTTATAAACTATTTATAAGAATCACTGTAAGAGCTATTTTAAATAAAGTGATTTGTTAACGCAAGTATATCTTACTCTCTTAATCTCTCTCGTAATTAGTTAAAAAACATGTCACTTTTTGAATAGAACCTAACAAGCGGTTGTTTATAGAAGCTTGCTATTTAGTGGTCCGGTTTTTAGTTATACTGGTTGGCTGTTTTAAGTTAAGATAGGTCTAAATATCTTTAGGTCAAATGATAGCTTATTTGATATTAATTAAAAAACGAGTCAAGCTGATTTTTTTCATATTAGCATACAAATGTAATTTTAAGCATAAAACATGAATAAGATGGGCAAATAAATGCAATGGTTATCTCTGGAATTCGAAAAGGCTAGAATTAGATCTTTGGAATTCAGTTTTTGGAAACATCGTAAGGGTCATAAGAATGTAGCAGTCCATGTCGCACATCATCAGGAATTCATCAATATCGGAATCTGATAGTGTTCGACGCTCTGCATACTTTCCATCAGAGCATGCATGTCATGCAAAACGGAAATTTCACTTACCTTATACAATGAACATTACCAGATATACTCAATCCAAAGCATACACTTTACATGCCATGAATGAATGCCAATCTAGCTGGATAGAAACAGAATTACCAGAACAGATAGATCATGCTCATCTGCTAACTTCTTTAGGTTAGTAACACAGGTTCAGAGAAAAGAAACAACGATTTAAGCTCAAACTACACTTCAGTTCAATAGGAATTCGAGTGATTAACAAAGGCACATTGAACTTATGACCAGCTCAAATTATCAATGTCTGGTCTGCCTGCATAATTGCAGATTAGCTGCACCATATTGTTTAAGTTAATGACTGAATAAATAAGATGTCTTGTCCTGTTTAAGTTAATGACTGAATAAATAAGCTGTCTTGTCCAAGCTGCTTGCTATACGAATTTTCTGCAGTTCATAACTCTCAAAATCGTACCTAACTTGTCTCAGCCTGATAAACTATGCAATGTTTTTTTGCTAGCTGTTGGATACATAATTTATCTTCTTGAAATGAAAAATGTCAATTTGCATTTGACTAGAATGAGATGTATGTCGGTGCAAACAATGGCGAAAAGAATTTACAAGCCAAGTTGTGTTAGTACTAAAGGTTTCATTACTTAAGAGCTATAAAGGAGTCAATGACGGTAGACGTATTTTTACTAGAGATGTGAAGGCGGTTAGCAAGCACTATCTTACCCATGTGACATGAGCTGTGCTCTTTGGTCAGTTACTGGAAGTAAAATACAAATTTGCTACTAGGATGTGCAAGAGCTAGAGTACAGTGTAGTTGGTACTTAGCTATACATTAGTTGTACTAATAATAAACAAATATTATTTTGATTGAATCGGTTAGAGGTAATGCCGGTTTGTATGGCTTATAAATAGGCATGTAACACGAAAAGTTTCCATGTAAACCTTGATGAATGAAATGTAGTATGAAAAGCATTCCTCTGTTTATTATTTATCTTTTGTCCCATTGCTTCTTTGTGAGAAAAATTCTCCAACAACTGGTATAAAGCCCCTGTTTCGAGTCAGGCATAGCGAAGTAGCGCGTCGTGTTCGTGCTGTTTTTGGAGCTGAGATTACAACTTCAAGTTCAGGCATCAGGATGCCGTAGCCAATTATTCTGGTATTCTCATGAGAGAATTACGATATATGGAACATCAAGATGCGAATGTTGCTACTATTACAAGGGTTGTGGAATATTATGTAGAACAGCTACAAAGTGTATATCGTTGAAAATGTTCTTACACCGAAGTAGAAGAAATTACTGGTAGAGAACCAGATGACGAGCACCAATGCCTTGTTTCTAATTCAACAAGGTGTAGCGGAAAGTGTGTTTCAACATATTATTGGCGCAAAGAAATCAAAGGAAGCTTGGAATAGGTTGAAAGAGGAGTTGCAAGGTTCCACAAAAGCAGTTTCAAAATATGCAAATGAAGAAATCTGATAAGATAAAAGATTACTTTTCAGGGTTAGCGAGGTTGTGAATCAAATGCACACCTACAGTAAAGAGATTACTGATCTAAATATTGTTGAAAAAATTTAATCAATTCACTAGTAAAGTTCAAGTATATATTGTTGCTGCAATTGAAGAGTCAAAAGATTTGATGACCCTCAGAGTGCAACAATTAATAAGTTCGTTGGAGTCACATGAAGAGAGAAAGCTACAATGTGAAGGGAGTTCAGTTGAAAGTGCCTTCTAATCAAAGCTAAGTTTTAAATCCCATAGTTCAAAAAATAGTGGGAATTATCAAAGAAGAGGTGATTCGCGGTCAAATATACAGGTGCAGCTAGCTGAAGATAGAAAAGAAAAGGTATAGCTTATTTAAATTTCTAATGTGATATTTGCAAGAAGTCTAGTCATACTACAAATAGATGTGGGAAAAAGATGACTTGTTATAAATGCAAGAGGCAATGTCACATTGTCAGCTATTGTAAATCCTGAGATGACAATCAGGTAAATTTCTCATAAGAGAAAAAAACCCAGAAGAGTGTTTTTATTCTTGTTAGACGATTGCAAGAAGAAAACAAAGGTATTTGGATTGTTGATAGTGGTTGCACAAACTATATGGCAATGATTCGGAAAATATTTTGAGATGTGGACTTGTTATATCAAGAAAGATACAATGGGCAATGATTGTTTAGCCCAAGCTAAAGGAAAGGGCATTATTCCTATCCAAACAGAAGCGGTTAGAAGTTTGTTAATGATGTGCTATTGGTATTTGATTTTAAACAAAATTTGCTAAGTGTTGAGCAACTGCTAGAACACAGTGCACGATTCATTTCAAATATTTTTATTGCAAGATAATTGACCAAAAAAATGGATATCACCTTATTGCAAAGGCGTAATGGATAAGAACATGAATTTTTTTTGTTGAAGATGAGTTATCGAACTCAATTGGCTTTACGAGACAAAGTTATTGATAACTGCAGAATACCAACGACTGTTATATCATTAGTCTAATCAAATGTTGCAGTGGTTAAGGAATAGAAGCACCAGATCCTCTTCGATTAGCTACTTGAATTGTTCTTCTCAAAAGAAAGTCAAAGTAGATAACAAACACAAGACATTGTACTCGACAAAGCAGCCTGCATGGGGTTAGACACAAGTGCTAAAGATGAAGATTTATTAGTCTTTGATGGCAAAGCTTCCATCTCATAGGTTTTCAATCTAGAGTATAAATCATCCATGGTCAGAGTATTTATATCGATAGTTTGATTAATAGTCATGACGACCATCAACCACTCAGAAGATAAAGACCTTAAAGTTTTAGTTGCAATATCTCTATTCACATGAATAAGATCAACTCCATGCAAATTACTCAAAATCTTTTCAAAACAAGCAAAAAGATCATTTATAGATTCACCAGGTTTCATAGCAAAATCTGAGTACTCCTTTTGATAAAGATTCTTATGTACTTTCTTAATCTTAGTTGTTTCTTCATGATAATCGCTGTGTCAACCGTGTCCGCCTCAAATACTATCGGACCCAGATTTTACAATCCGGAATCCTCTGTGATTCCAACGCACTATTCCCTGGATCAGTAGATAGTACTCACAGATATAGTACTGGTCATCAAAATACACATCATGCGAAAACGTGATTAAAATAGTAGACTTACTTATGGGCCGATCAGGCCGAAATCATTAAATTTTAGCAGCGGAAGAATGAAGCACACAGGTGGGACCCTTAGGACATGCCCACAGGCAGCCAACTGGAGGGTTCATGGCCTAGTTCTTGACATATTGATCTTCTTCACCATTATGGTCAGGTGAAATGTTGAAGCGTTGCGACCTGACTCCTGTTTCTGGATTATTTGTGAGAGCGAGGGTGAGCACAAACCACCGTGCTCCGCGAGTCAATACACATGATGCATATATATATCATGCATGGCTTATGAAAGGAAGGCTCAGGTTATTTTATTTGTCATAAATTATATTTAAAATATAATATATAGAAATTTCATGAGACCTAGCAGCTTTAACTAAAACAAACGTTTATCATTATCTAAAAGAATGCAATAATAATAGTGATCCAGATTCCATCCACCGTTACAAGGCATCCACACCATATACTAGCTTTCAGCGTTATAGCCGCTTACCTTATCATTGGGACGACACCCAGGGCAATTCAAATCAGGGTTTTCCACTGCCCTCCACTTTTCCAATTCCACCCATAAAGCATTTTGAAATAGAACTATATCTGGTTAAGTTCCCATGTCCGCCCTTGACCGTAGGTACGGCTATTCGAATAGTTTTGACTCTGCAGAGCTTGTACACTTTCACCACAAGAGACAATACGTTCGTTGCCCTACACGATTCTTTAGTCATGTGGTTAAGTAGATCATCACAGTGACTTTTCAAAATATCTAGCTCCTTTTATCATCTCACCCTATGAGCTGCTCCCACTTGCGGTGGGCCCCATACGTTGCGCGAGACATTTGCCACGGTTACTAGCGCATTCGGGCTTCACTCCCTGCAACGCTAGTACGACTGGAAAACTTCACGCCTCCCTTGCCCTTGCATGTCCACTCCTATCCACTACCGGTGAGATGAGTCTGGGGGTTTCAATAAGTTTACTTAGCCAAGTTGTATTTTACAGACTTGTGGTTGTACTGTTTTACACAGTAGGTCATGATAAGATTCAGTCCTTAGTGGTATCTGGGTGGTTCTACCACTATACATTTTGTGCTTCCACTGCACCACACCCCCCCCGATCCATCCGCCCAGATAATTAAGCAAGTTGGGATTTTTGGGAGTATAAAATAATCATACCAACATACACCAATCATTTCTGTTATGACTTCCCAAACCAGTTTATCTTGATAAAAAGTGATGCTTGGGGCACTTTTGGTACCCCCCAGATATCTAAGTAATACTAAGCAGTAGCATATAATTACGGACTTAGTTTTAAGAGTCGTACTATAATAGTTTTTTTACTAAGGTGACAAGGCTCAGATATTCAATGTCTCAAATGAGTGTAATAATAGCAAGTTCAGTAATGGGCGTATAACTAGAAGCTTAAAATCCAATATACATATGCACATAAAATAACATCATGCAATTTGATAATTTAAAAAAAGTAATTTGCAAAAAATATAGGTTCAACATGATCAAAGTATGGACTCACCTTGATCTCCGGTGTCTTGGTCTTGACTGTCGAGATTGGCTTCGGCTTCTTCCTCCTTAACTTCTTATACTAGTTTTATGTGCGCGAAAAATTGGATAAAAATCAGCAAACCAAACAAATTTACCCCAAAAAATTAGATGAGCTTCAAAATCTTGGTTTTAGTTCTATTGGACAGATCTTGAATTTAGATAAATTTAGAAATTTGTTTCATTCAATTTAGAGTTAAAATGAATAAGTTATGCACATTTAAAGTTCTCAGTCCAATTAATTTTATGGAGGCTATTCAGTCTACCCTCTATTCCTCTGTCTTTTCTGTGGTGTTGCTCACAAATACATTATGAGGCTAGAGCGTAGTGACCTATTTATAAACTGTACTTCCAGCTGTTACAAAGCGACCCTCCTATTTTCGGCATACCGTGAGACTTCGAACTTGTCACCAACCACAATCGACATGCTAGTTTTATAAGTCTAAAATATATTAGTTTCTAGCACAATCAGATCATTGTTGGGTTTCTCTCTAAACCCTAGATTAATTTTTGTGGAGGCTTTGGTCTACCATCCATTTCCTTGCCTTTTCCGTGGTGCCGCTCATAGTGCATAACGAGGCTAGAGGTAGGGCCTATTTATAGACTCCACTTCCGGTGTTATAAAATGACCCACTGTTTCCGGTATCCCGTGAGACTCCTAAACCATGTCACCAACCATGATTAGACAGTCGGTTTATGAGTCTAAAATATATTAGTCCCAAGCACACGTGTGTGAGTCACGTGCCATGATCGATTGTTTATGAGATCAATTCCAATCGATCATGTGGGTCAATAGACTGCAGGCCGATCTGTAAAACAAACCCAGTTATTCCGCATCGTGCCGTGTGCGGGTTAAACAAATACATGCATATTAAATTACAGAGACTTGATCTCAATAAATATGTCTACCATATTCCAAACACGACCATCCTCGGCACCTCGAGTATTAAATTCCTCGAGTTAAATTTCGCATCAAAATATTCCCTATCACTTGCATCAACAATATGAATAATTACACATTGAGTGAAATAGACAATAACCAAAATAAATATTGAAAGCTACATAAAAATCCCAACATCTCTCACTTGGCTGGAATATTTCAATCAATAAACTAAAGTCACATGTCTTTAACATGCTTAGAAATAATTCTTGACTAATTGGTTTAGTCGGTGGATCTACAACCATATCAATGCTAGGCAAATAAACTAAACGAGCAGTCTTGAGTCTATTTATTACATCACGAATATCGTGATATCTTCCTTCAATGTGTTTACTTTTGCTATGAAATTTAGGATCTTTTGGGACCTTGATCGTCACCGATTATCACAAAAATAGTGATAGGTTGTGATGCGCTTTCCATGACTTTAAGTGATGCAAAAATTCCTCACCATACACCTTCCTTTGTTGCTTCAAATGCAGCAATGTATTCACTTCTATGGAAGAGAGAGCAACTGAATCTGTTTCTCTTGCACCAAGAAATAGCACCTCCGCCAAAGTAAATAGATAACCGAAGTTGATTTTGGACATCCGGATCCCTTGCCAATCAGCATCGGTATAACCTTGCGGTGAAGATTATGGCCATTAAAACATAATGAGTAATCCATAGTTCCTTTGACATAACACGATACATATTTGATTTGATTCGGTGCTCTTCTCCGTGATTCTTTTGATATCCACTAAGAATTCCAATTGGATGGCTAAGGTCGGTAGTGTGAATAACGTAGCATACATAACACATCCTAAAGCTGAAGAATAAGGAATTCCATTCATTCTAGCTTTTTCTCAGGAGTGTTTGGACATAATTCCTCACCGAGTTTAGTTCCCTTCACAATAGGTATTTTAACAGTTTGCTATTTTCCATAGAGAATCGTTTTAAAACATTTCTAAGGTAAGCCTTTGGGACAACCCAAGAATCCTTTTATTCCGATCTCTATGTACTTCCACTCCCAAAATGTAGGAAGCTTCTCCCATATCTTTCATATCAAATTTAGAAGATAACCAAGCTTTCACTTCCATAAATGTATTTTTATCATTAGAAGCAATAAGAATATCATCAATATATAAAGACAAGAAGACAAAATATTTACCGATAACTTTTGTATATATGTAATGATCACCTTCTGTCATTGAAAACCCATATGACGTGATAGCATTATCAAATGGAATGTACCATTGATGTGAAGCTTGTTTAAGACCGTAAATTGATCTATTCAACTTGTAAATCTTATTTTCATTTCCTTTCACTCCAAAACCTACAATTTGTTTCATATATATTCCCCCTCCAAAAACCATTAAGAAATGTTGTTTTAACATCCATTTGGTGGAGTTCAAGATCATAGTAAGCCGTCAATGCACTAATAATACAAATTGAAGTAAATTTAGCAACAGGAGAAAAGTTTCCACAAAGTCAATACCTTCCTTTGTGTGAAGCCTTTAGCAACAAGTCTAGCTTTATATTTTTCCACTAAACCAGCTGCATTTAATTTCCTTTTAAAAATCCATTTACAACCTATGGGCTTATGGTTGTTTGGTAAATCAACAAGTTCTCAAGCTTCATTCCTTTTCATCGAGTTTAATTCTTCCCGCATTGCTTCCACCCATAGTTTAGATTGTGAACCATTAATTGTTTCTTTATAAGTCTTTGGTTCTTTCTCTAAATCTGAAATTTTAGAGTGAACTTCCCCCAAAAATAAATAATAATGATCTAAATATTGGGGTGTACTTGAATTCCTCCCACTTCTCCTAAGCATGTTAGTGTTGGGAGTTTTATTTGAATGTCCTTCAGTATGACAATTAATTCCAGATATATCTATCTGTTTTTCCCGTGGGGTTGCTAATAATTCCACCCTCACCCGCTTAGCACGACGAGGTGTGTTTTCATCTGAAAATATTGCATACCTACTTTCCACCAGTTTATCTTTTTCTGGATCATAAAACCTATATCCTTTTAATTCCAAAGAATAACCAATAAAAATTCCTGGCATGCTTTTAGGCTGCAATTTTGTACAGATTTTTAGCACTTTAATATTTGCATTACACCCCAAACTACCAAGTGACAAAGTGATGGTTTCGTTCTAGTCCACAACTCATAAGGAGTGACTGTTACATCCTTAGATGGTGAATGATTTAATAAATAAACAACAGTATGTAAAGTTTCCCCCCAAAAAGATAAAGGAAGATCTGAATAAGCCATCATAGACCTAACCATATCCATTAGTGTTCTATTCCTCCTTTCAGCAACACCATTTTGTTGTGGAGTGTAAGGTATGGTATAATGATGAATAATTTCATACTGTTTACAAAAATCATTTAATATTCCTGAAGTGTATTCTTCAGCACGATCAGTCCTCAAAACTTTGATCTTTCTATTTAATTGATTTTCCACTTCAGTTTTAAATGTCTTGAACATATCAAAACCTTCCGACTTTTGTTTAAGAAGATACACATATCCAAATATAGAATAATCATCAATGAATGTGATAAAATAAATCTTTTGACCTCTAGTGGGTGTAAACATTTCACCACAAATATCAGAATGAATAATGGCTAGAGGCTTATTAGATCTTTCCACCTTTGGAAAAGGCACACGGGTCATCTTACCCATTACACAAGCCTCACAAATACCAAAATCCTCCCACTTAAAGTGCAGAATTCCCGAATTAATAAGCCTCTTAATTCTGTTTTTAGATATGTGACCAAGTCGTAAATGCCATAAATATGACTTTGCATGTGTTTCTATCAATTGAATTCCTCACTATGGAGTTATTTTCACCAACTAGGCAATCAATATTGTCATCATTTGATAATTCATCAAGAAAATAAAGACCATCATTACGAGTTCCAGTATGCACTAATTTCCCATTGAGTAATATGTTAACTCTTCATTTTTCAAATAGTGTGTCATAACCAATAGATTATAACTTAGCAATAGAGATTAAATTCCTTCTCATGCTTGGTGAATATAAAGTGTCCTGTAACAATAATTTTCCTCCATTAGGGAGTTTTAGGACATAATCTCCAATTCCATGTACATAGCTTTAGTATTAATGCCTAAGAAGATATATCTATTTCCCCTTGTAATTGTTTGCATAGAAGTGAAATCTCTATTATCTCTAGTAATATGAGAAGTAGCACCAGAATCGATAATCTAACTATTTGGAAAAGTAGTAGTAAGTAAAGATTCGGTGCATACAAAAAATATTAGACATACCGTTAGGCGAAGAATTGCCTTTACGCTCAGTTGGTTGATTGTTTTGATTCCCTTGCTCATTCTGCTTCTTCTTTTTCCTGCAGTCAGCCCTGAAATGCCCATACTGACCACAATTATGACACTTGAAATTCTTGTACTTTTCATTCATCGAAAAGAGTTATAATTTCCACGATCATCTGATCGCGTTTCTTGTTAAGCTTTTCTCTCAAATCACCATTAGACTTCCTCTTTTGCCAATTCTTTTATTATTGCCTTTTTCTCTCCAAGGTGTAACTCGAAGTATTTCTTTCTTTTCCCCGAGAGAGTTTTCTATCTTCTTCCATAAGCAAATGATGCCTCAGAGTGTGCATATTAAGTATTCTTTCAGAATGACAACAAGATATCTTAAATTGTTCTCATGAATTTGGCAAAGAGTTTAGAACAACCATGACCTGTACTTCTTCAGAAAAAGGGTAGCCAGCATTTTTTTAATTCCTCCGCTAAGACACAGAGTTTATTGTGATGCTCATTAACTGAAGTGCTATCAGACATCTTAGTAGAGAGAAAGCAATTAACAAGATTAAGCACTTTAATAAGAGACACTTCTCCAAAATCATGTTCCAGGCTACGCATTATTTTTCGTGTATTTTGTTCACTCTCATATTCAGCAGCCAAAAAATCAGTCATTGATCCCAACATAAAAATCATAGCCCTTTTATTATCCTTAATCCAATTCTCATATTCTTCTACATAATTTTCATTTACCTCAATAGTGGCATCTTTTTCTGGATCTTCCGGTTTGTTTTTGTCTATAACATAATCTATGTTTGCAGCAAAAAGTAAAAACATAAAAAAAATTTCAAACCATGAAATTTGAGCTATCTAATTTGCAAGATCTTAACAGTTCAAAAAACACATTATTGGTTGTCATTGTCAGAAAAAAAAATTGTTACCGAACGAGAGAACTCCGCGTGCAGTTGTTCTGCTTCTGTGGTTGATGCCACGCCGAACAAGGAAAAAAACTGGCGCGCGCGAGCCTGCGAACCCTCTCTGTGCTGACGTGCTGAATTCTTGAGAAGCTCCCCAAAATTGTGCACGCTTCCCGAGATCTGACGGATAATTCACTTCATGACCTGAGTAGTTGATTTCTTCAGCGGGATCCACCAGAGAAGATGGCTTGACTGGTTGAAGTATTGATTCAACGAAAACGTGATGCACTGGGAGCAAAAATCTCGCACGGAGTTCGAGATTCAATGGATAAATACTTGAAGCTTGATTCACGGAGGCTTGGTGTGCGCGTGGTGGCAGAAGTTTGGATTTCTTGGCTTTTCTCCGCACGGACGACACCAGGATCGAGGCAGGGTCGAAGCAGAGATGGAGACGGAGAAATCCGACTCTGATATCAATGTTGGATTTCTCACTAAACCTTATATTAGTTTTTATGGAGGTTTTCGGCCTACTCTTTATTCCTTTATTTTTTTTGTAGTGTCACTCTCAGTGTATAATGAGGCTAGAGGGTAGAGACCTATTTATAGACTCTACTTTCAAGTATTATAAAATGACCCCACCTATTTCCAGTATTTCATGAGACTCTTGAACCATGTCACCAACCACGATCAGACGTGTCAGTTTTATGAGTCTAAAACATATTAGTCCCAAGCACATATGTGTGAGTTACGTGCTATGATCAGATTGTTTATGAGATCAATTCCAATCTGATCATGTGGGTCAACAGCCTGCAGAGCCGATCCTGCAAAACAAACCCAGCTATTCCGCCCTGTGCTGTGCCCGGGTTAAACAAATGCATGCATGTTAAATTTCTGTAGACTTGATCTCAATAAATATGTCTACCATATTCCAGCACAGCCGTCCTCGGCACCTCGAGTATTAATTTCCTTGAGTTAAGTTCCGCATCAAAATATTCCCTATCACTTGCATCAACAATATAAATAATTCCATAATGAGTGAAATATACAATAACTAAAATAAATATTGAAAGTCACATAAAAATCCCAACAATCATATGGGCCAACAATCTGCAGGACCGATTCTGCAAAACAAATCCAGCTATTCTGCTTTATGCTGTATCTAGGTTAAGCATATACATCCATATTAAATTTCAGCAATTTGATCTCATAAATGTGTCTGCCATATTTCAGCACAACCATCTTCGACACATCAAGCATTAATTCATCGAGTTAAATTCCGTATTAAATTATTTCATATCACTTAAATTAATAATACAAATATTTTCATATTAAGTTAAATAAATGATAACTACAATAAATATTAAAAACCATATGAAAAACCCAACAATACAAACACACAGTGGCAGTGGCTAGTGCCTCACGGATATCTGTGCGACAAGATAGGGCTGGTGAGTTTTATATTCTGACTTATAGTTTTTAAATTATGACTATTTATAATAGAGTACAGAGAGATATTAATACATGATTTTAGTCAATATAGATAAAATCGATATAATATTGACTGTAATTAATTTGTAAACCACACCTTAAAAAGATAAATCGTTTGAAAGGTAGTCACTATAGATAAACTAAAAACGAAAAGCTAAAAAGGAGCTGATCGTTAGGCTTGTGGTGTGTGTATATATTTTGTTTTAAGTTTTTTAAGGCGTAATTTTGCCCGCTTTAATCCACTCCATACTGCGCAGCTAAAATGGTCATCTTTATTATGCATTCTGACTTGGGTTTTATATTCTTGAATGGGCATGCCATGTGACTATGTGAGACGGGTATGCAACTATGCAAGTTACTGGGCGCCATTGTTCGCAGCGAAATCCGTCCATCACCCAGCTGGGGTGGGGAAGCAAGAAAGAGGGTGCACGGGCACGAGCCATGGACCGGTCTACTATTAAGAGCAAGTACAATAGTATAGTCAACTAGTGGCTATAACACTTGTCCATTTTATCTATAGCTTTCAAAAAAATAGTTCATATAATAAGGTAGGTATTACAATAACTATTTGGCCCCACGTGTAAGAGAGTGAAATGCATATTTTTACGTGCTATAGCTAGCTGTAATTTAGTAGCCAGCTTCCTTCTCTCTCTTCCTTTCTCTCTCTGCCATGTAAGATTTGGTTGATATTATATTTGCTATAGCCTGCTGACTAAGCCTTATTGTACTTGCTCTAATGCATGCTGTGGGCGCCCACCGTCTCCACCAATCTCCTTTCTCTTTTGCCATGGTCCCACCGAGCAGGCTCCTCGATGGGCGGAAGTGCCACGTGGCTCCCTCCCTTGCAGCGAATCCATCTACCCATTCGTGCACCGAGTCTACGGATATGCCGCGACCCGGGTCGGACTCGCCCGATCGGCCCGAGCATTCGAGGAGCCCAGGGCCCGTCTTGACCGACCCGAACGTGTGGTCGCACGCGGGCCCACCACGCTCCTCTGCCTGGCCGGGCCCACCCCGCCTGCGGGAGAATCGTCCCCGACACGTGGGCCCGTCACGTGCGTGTTGGGGCCATTTCCGTCACTTCGGCGGCATGGGGGTACACTGCACCCCACGCACGGCACGATAACCCTCGTGTGGGCCCCACCGCTCAGGGCTTGCCCTTTGTTGGCACCATGGCACTCCTACATTTTATTCCTCCCCCTGTCGGACGACACGGTGGATGGAGTACGTGGCAGATCGAGTGTTCTTGAGTAGAAACACGCGAGTTTTGCTTGGTCTTTCGCATGACACGACGAGCTCATGGCCTGTATTGGCTTAGCCGAGCATCTGTTCATGTGATGTAACTGTCTAATCTATCCAAGCGTGTACCAAAACTCAAGCTAAGAGGATGTACTTAAAAATTAACTGAGTTTTTAAGCTTTTGATTGATTATAAGAGTTTTTGAGAAAGTAAGTGATACTCATATTGAAAACGGTTCTTACAGTAAATTTTATAAACAGCTTATAGAAATCACCCTAAAAACCAATTCATTGAAAAGCCAACTTCTAAATGGCAAAAGGCAGAAGTTTGTTTGGAACAAGATGTGTATGTGTATATAAATGAATAGTAGTGGCTTTTAGAAAGAGGAGAGGGGCGGTGGAAAAAGTGGAGGAAAAATGCGTGCGTTGGAGGGAGCAAGTAAAATAGGGTGCGTGATATACTCATAACTCTGTCTTATCTCCGGAGCGAGACGTTAATAAGAAAAATAGAAAAATTGTTTTAAAAAGGGGGATTGGATCATATACCCTCCCTTTAGTTGAGAAATTCAGGATTTACCCTCCTCATCTCAATGACACATGGGGTCATCATAAGTCACTGACACATGGGTCAGGAGGGTAAATCCTGAATTTCCATCTAAATGGAGGGTATATGATCAATAAATCCTTTTAAAAAGCTAGATATTAATATTAGGTTTTAGTTTTCCTAAATAAAACCAAAAACAAAAGCTAATACTACCAGGATCGTAGTATCATTAGCCTGGGCTTTTGTCACACAGCGTAAAACCTATTTGAAAGCACTGATCGGCCATGGACTCAGGGTAGGTTGGTGAGTTTAGTGCGTGGCAAAGCATCAACTTGCTATGCCCACACTGTAAATTAAAGTAAAAACACTAGTGCACGTACGTACAAGGATGAAGGATCGATTGAGATGACACAACGTTCGTTTTGGCCGGACGGATGAACGCACGGATGAATCCCTCTCCCCAAGTCGCTCCGTAACACTGTTGGAGTATTTGGATTTCATCAGGCATCAGCTACCTAGCTAGCCATATACGTGTACGTACGTACGTACGTCACAAAGAACTATGTCGTTCTTTTTTCTTTTTAATCAGTTTTTAACTTTAATTTTTTTAAATAAATACTATTTATTAGATTAATAAGTTATAGTTAAAATCACAATCCTATAAATATACTCATTAGACTAATAAGATATGATTAAAACTGTAGCCATAGATGCGTGCACACCGTGAGCCTGCCTGCCTGTGGCTGTGGCTGCTGCTACTGTAGCTGCTCGCTTGTGTTGGTACATGTCTGGCTCGAGGAGCCAATCAATGCGCGTCTCCTGTTTAATTACTCTGCAACCACCACACCCAGATACAGCCGGCTAGACTTTTTTCCTCTTCTTTGCATTTTGGTTATAACTCATATCTTCTTTTAAATGAATAAATTAGATGATTTTTTATCATTGAAATGATTTGTTGATATTCAATTCATTCACACCAACACTTATACTAGAATAAAAAAATTATAAACCATAATTATAAATCACAGCAAAAAAAAAAACCTACCCAAAATGACATGCACTAACAAGTACGACAAAGCGGGGCTCATATGGCTGTCGATGAATCGATCGACCAGGATTTAAGCAACTTGCCAGGACTGTATTGTATGCTTTGCTTGAACATGTCAGCAACGGCTTCGATCTACAGTTTGTGAATGCAGTTCCTGCCATTACTTATTACTCGTAGATGCACTGCACCTGCACGCACGGTGTCCATGCCTCCGTTCCCATGCATGGTTACTTGCATGTTTATGATCTAGCCAAGAATGTCCATGAAACCAAAGGCAGGTCGTCAGAAAATAAATCGTAGTACGTCCGTAGCTCGGTCCTCCAGATGCACGATCCAATCTATTTTGCCTGTCGCAGCTAGCGGCGGGTCATAGCGGAAAATAGGGACACATACAAAGGGAAGAGAGAAATTTGTTAGAAATTGGCCCATTTAATTATGGTCTATTTCTTTAATTCCAAAGTATGCATGGTTTAGTACCATATTGCTAAGGTAGTGTGAGGAAGACCGATTTATAAGGTGGAGTCCTCCCAACTCCTTGAATATGGAAAAAGATGATATGATGATGGTTCAGTTTAGTCACACGCGCGCGCGTATTCGCGTATTTTCGCTTGAAAATCTTGTGACTTTGCCGTGACGTGGCGCGCTACTTGGCAAACCAAGTTCATCTTTATTTTTGACTAAACTCTGCACCACTCTCTCTGGGTGTGTTTGAATGAGATCCAAACGTTTGAATGAGATTCAAACGTTTGAATTTGAGACTTTACTGGGGTTTTGATGATAGACAGTTACTAGTGGATAAATGACTGGTTGAATATGTCAGTTACCAGTGGGTAAATGGCTGTTTTAATCATTTCAGTTATCAGTCTGTCTATATATGCCTGGAGACGTCCAGAGTGTAAAGAATAATATAACTGCCTCCATTTTTTCTTTCTCTGCGATTTGTGCTCGAGTACTGTGTTGTCTGAACCTCGTCGACCTTTCTTCCCGGCGTGCACCTGGAAAGAGGGAGAGTGGCTATCTCCGAACCATTGCCGCAGAGAGTACCTGCACGGGGGCGGCAATAAGGTTTCTGGGCAACGCATTTGCACGACCGCTCACTGCACTACGTCATCTACGTTCTGCACTGCGTTAAGCCTGCACGGTTTTCTGTTTTTCATCAGGCTAACAAGTAAGTCGTTCGCGCGCACGTTCGACTTAGTTATTATATTCTTTCTTGAGTATATTCTGAAGTATGATGAGTAGCCTGCTGTTAATTGTGAGTTTTGTATCTGTTTTTATCTTCTAATAAAATTTAGAATTAAAATATTACCCTTCTTTCATGGATTCCCTTAACGCATGGGGGATGGCCACTTTCGGGGGAATTAAGTACGTACGTCTGCGTCGCTTGCCGTCCTCACGTAAGGTGTTTTCAGCTGTGGATGCGAGAAATGGCGGTGTACCGCGGCCGGCCGGCCGGCCAGCGTCCTCTGTGCGACCGTGATGAAGGTGAGAGCGAGAGACCTTTACCGCGTTCACCGCACACCAGATACTTTTTTTTTTACTATTTTATGCCTTCTGGCTGCGATCATTGTGGCTTCGCTCTGATCTGGGAGACTTATTTGCACTATTCATAAGTTTAAATCTTTTTCGAATTTTGACTTTTGTTAAGCTTTTTGCGGTTCTTTTTCCCGTATTTGTTTGTATTATACGTAATGGGCTAACATATTTTTTATTTTTAATTTTTTTAAAATTTAATTATACTAAATAAGCCTCTCATCACTTCTGATGCTTTTTCAACCAGCTACAGTGTTTTCAGCCATAAGCCACGAGCTTTTCAGCCGAACCGATCACCCCCAAAGAGTTGCGGGTGATGGCCATCGACTACGGTTAGTATCTTTTATCTGCGCTTTTAAGAGAGCAGATATTAATATAAATGACGTATATAATTTTAGAATCGGAACTATTTAAAAAAATCCGTTTCAGTAAATTATTTCATTTATTTTAACCTTTGGAGAAGACAAACAAAAAAATCAAAAACAAAAGCCTAACACAACAGGGTCTATTTTATGAGAAGTTACTGAAGTAGAGACAAGTATACGTAGGAAAAGAACCAAGAGCTAAAGTGCAGCTGATCTGTAGCTTGTTGCTGGGTAGTAATTTTGAAATCATCTCTCAACAAATTAATCCCGAACTGTTCATACATCCAGTGCTATAGCCATTTTTGTTAAAATTTGACCTCTGAATATTCCTTTTTTTTTTATAAATCTAGTCTCCTTCCTAAGTTTGGTAGTTGCAATACGTAACACATATTGTCTGCCTTGTTACAGTAGCTCGGCAGCTTCTACCAAGCAGTGGCTCGTACATGATTAATTAGTGCTAATTAATCATATTAGTGATAATTAATCAACATACTTCATGGTTAGTGCTAATTAAGCATGATTAGCACTAATGCAACCGCAGTGGTATCTTGCTGAGCTCCTTTAGCTTAATATATACTTGTCGAGCATAATGAGAGAGTCAGATTTACAAAAATAAATATTCAAAATTAAAATTTTTTTAAAAAAAGTGACCATAGCGCCCGATGTGTGCCAGACTTGTGAACAGTTCGTTAATCCCTATTGATTTTCTCGAGAAAACAGTTTACGTGCTGTGTTTTTTACTGCACACAGTTCTCGAGAAAACAGTTCACAATTAATCCCATGGAGCTGGGCTCGCAGTATCTTTTATGACTAACATGATATTATTGACCACCAAGCAATCGCGGAAAATGCCGTGATAATAACATGCATGTTTACTCCAAGAAATTTACAAGGTGGGGGAAACTTGCATCGCTAGTTTTGTTTCAGAGGAAACTTATCGGCGTTATCGCTGCCTATGAATCACCATGGGCCCAGGCAGCTGCTTCTCTAGCCTGCTGGGCTGAGTTTTACATCTGAATGAGAAGGGGTTATGATGCAGCAACAGTAGAATACACAAGTATAGAACAGCCCGTCGCATCTTGAAGTCTCTCTAGAACGAATTGCAAAGCTATCAAAGTCCTTCACGAGGACCGAGATTTGCTCGGACGGCAAGCTTCGCCGTCGTACGAGCTGTCTGCTTGCGTTCGATTCCTGGATTGGCCTCGGGTGCCTGAAAAAACGCGTGCTTACAGTGTACTGGATAAGCGACATTCTTTTAAATCATAGCGTGTGTTTTAGTAGGACGTTTGTGCGTGTGTGCATGTGGAGAAGGAATTACAGATAAAATCTCTTCCCTGATCCTTTGTACTGTTCTTGTTTCTGTCCTAAGATGTTGAGGAATTGCTGTGTCAAGAAATTATCTTCTTTTCCCGGGATATTTCGTCAAGGTCTTCTTGTCAAGGCCCAGTTCAAGAATTGGGTAGGAATAGGCGAAAGACGTCCATGCGAAGTTGAGCATAAAAACATGGGAGTGGGAATTCCTCCCCAAAAATTGAGATAGCTGCTACAGATAATAGATTTGAGGGTGGAGACCATACATGTGAAACTTCAGATTAGATTGGATATATATGCTATTCAATTAATCGATTTGCTGATTCAGACTCTATAGGACGCCTTGAAGCTTGGGATATGTAGCACGAGAGTTGCTCTTCAGTCTTCAACAGGGTGTTCTCGTCCTGTTGCCTGTTCGAGTATAGTAGCCCTGAAGATAAACATATTGAAATGGTAAAGCGTTTAATAAATTTAAAGGTTGGAGTAAAACAGTTGTAGATAATTATAATGTTAATGGTATGGACATCAGTTTCAGCAGTCTTTGTTTATTGGAGAAAGGTTTGCACTATCACCATCAAATCCAGATCAGTCCTCCATTTCCTTCAGTAGTGTTCTCCTGTTGGTACTAGAAGTAGGAGGCCCCTTCAAGCTTGTTCTCACTTGGCTTACTCGACGTAGTCTTATAGAACTAAAGCTATATGGATACTGGTTTTGCCATTGTTTACATCCACTTGTTGTAGTACATTTTTTGTTTGGGTCCATGGGTAGGACAGAGCTCCAGTCTCTCTAGTGCATAGTAACTTCATATAGGATCCTTCAGATAGATCATCCAGAACAATCCTGACTCCTAAGAGCTTAGTGTCCTGTGGACCTGGAGCACCACCAGAAAAAATAATTCAATATGGATTTTTTGACATTTGTTTGTTTTGACATTTCATAAGCTTATGCGAATGCGGTTTTGTGATACGACCAGTTGTATCTTGATACAATGTAAATTATGTTAGATGTTTACAGTTAATTCATGTTATCACTTAAGCTGTACAGAATTTCATATTTCCTTCTGTACATGGGATGTTCCTGTTTCTGCACTGGTTATGAATTATGGTGTTTATAATGCGGTGATTGGATAACGCTAGGCCATGGTTGCTTTTACTGGACATGTTTGTTACTTGTCAGGCTTTACTTTTTGTATAATAACAATACAATATCTTTTGAATGGCTGCTACTAACTTAGGATCGCAAGGAGGTCATCCAAGCATGGTACCTGGATGACAGTGAAGAGGACCGGAGGCTTCCTCATATCGTGAGCCCAAAGAGTTCATTCCTCTCGACAAACTTTCAGGTTTGTGCATTTCCTGCTCAAATCATTCATTGTAGTTTGTGCATGAACTCTAGTAGAACAATTGTTGATAAACCTGCCAGATGCTAAAATGGTGCACATTTCAAATACCGGAGTTAGGAATATTAAGCTGGCGCCTAAATGCGGATGATCGAGAGAATGATGAGAACCTCAAGAAAATTCGAGAGGCCAGGGGATACTCTTACATGGTTTGTCATTGAGCTTTTTTTGGCTACTTACTGTTCTGTGTTTCCATTTTGATTGGCAAGGTTAAAATGCTAAGCAAGTAGTAGAAGCAAACAAGTGCTGCTTTTCCTTGTGCAGGATATTTGCGATGTGTGTCCAGAGAAATTGCTAAACTACGAGGCTAAGCTGAAGAACTTCTTTGAAGAACACTTGCATACTGAATTGTCTTGAGGGCAGTGGTAGGTACCTTCGTTATACTTTTTTGGGCATTCAAGACAAGAAAACTAGTAACTGTTTTATTTCCAGTAATAATCATGGTGGCATTCTTTCTATCTACTTTACCTATTTCTTTTTCTTATGTTCTCAAGGATACTTCGATGTGAGGGACCAAAATGATCAGTGGATCCGTATAGCAGTGAAGAAAGGGGGAATGATTTGTTTTGCCTGCAGGACTGTATCACCGTTTCATGTTGGACAGTGAAACTACATCAAGGTATCTTTTACTTTCTTCCTTTGTTCCCACCATGAGTTTTGGTCTCCTTAACAGTTGTATATATTAAATGAATTAAAATGACTGAAATCTGTATTCTTTCGTCAAACCGTGTGTCATTTACTTGTGAATTAATTAGTGATAGCTTTAATTATTTGAAATGGGCAGATAGCGCCTACTTATTTTTAGTCCCAGCTATTGTCTTTTTATGACATGTACTTCTGTGTATTAAGCTGTCTTTGTGAATTTCAACTACCAGCGTCCCTCCTCGAAGCTTCTTCCCCGCTTGGCGAGGCAGAACGAGAGAACGTATGTGCCTGCGTCGCGCGCTTCTCTTCCCTTCCTCTGTGCAGTTTGCTTTCGGCTTGCTTCGTTGCTGGTGCTTCCTTCGGCTTGCTTCTTGTAGCTGATGTGGTAGTTTATGTCACTTGTTTCATTTATAATTTTATTTTTTTTTTAGATCTACTACTAATAATATGGGTAGTAGTATAATTCAATCCTAATCTGAACTATTACATCGTAAATATTGAATAGCTCATATTCATTTAAGGTACGTACAAGAGCTCAATTTTTTTCGTTCTTGTCGACTTATGTAACCGTTGCATGATTTCAGAAAGGAGTATGTCGACAGAATTATCAACAGAGGTGGAAATCAAGCTCGTTGATGGCATCCATACTTGTTTGGCCGAGTGGGTCTTCTGTATCACACACTACTAATACTGAATAAGATGTTGTCCTACTGGCTACTGCAATGTACGCATACCAACATCCTGTATCACTTAGTTGTAGTTTGCACAAAACCTGCTTAAAATCTTTCTTGAAATTTCGTATGACAATGTTTGTAGTTGATAATGGCATCCCACAGTCCACAGAGTCAATGTTTGTGCACGATGATTACTGAAAAGGATGCTTGTATTCATTTTCCTCCTACCAACCTTCTTACGTGATTGTATGTAATGGTTCACTTGCCGAACTTGTACAGTTGAACTACTGATGTAGCACTGCTGTCGTATTCAGAGTCACACGGTGAGGGAATTTGTAACCATTGCACTAATGCTATTGATTACCGAAAAGTTCGTGCACATTGATGAATACTATTACTCCTAGTACTGCTGGAAAACGTATGATAACCAGCCTAAACACGTTTATGTCAATTGTCTTGTCATCTTGCAGCATTGGTTTCCAGTCCGGTCACCAGTCGAGAACAATTGCCAATCGCTATAACATAAAGCCATTATGTCCTCTTTCCTTTGTGAATCCGATGAATCGCTTGTGGGTGCAAGTGCAACGCCTCACACCATCGATTACGAAGTGATCAGTAGTGCCGGATGGCAACAAAAGAGATAAATGGTGCTTCCTTAAAATTCTTCCTAAAATATTTTAGGTTTTATTTAACAATAACTAGAAAGTTACAGAGAATATCACCCTCTCCTAAAGTCACAGATCCAAAAGACTCAAGAAATCAAAGCTCGATGAAATATTCAACACCGACGGTCTGACCTCTCTCACAGGGGCGGCTTGACCGCTAAGTAAAACCGAGCTGACGAAAAATCAGAATATGAATAGTATTTACAACATTATTTTAAATATGAAAATCGATGGAACTTTTGATCCGTAGATCCAAATGATATGAAATTTTGTAGGAATCTTCTCTAGATTATCAAGAACATGTTCCAATAAACGATCATAAAAAACATGGCAAAAGTTGAGACCTTTTCAGTTTGAAGGAAAGGTGTAGCGAAACCGAGCCAAAACCAAAATAAATAAATGCAACTTGCTCATGGGTGAACGGTGGCCAAGATAGCTTTAGATATATTCTCACATGTCCCAGGAAGCAAGAACATGAAAGAAATCGCGTCAAAAACCCTCGGATCAAGAAATTACACTTTGAGGCCAAATTAAATAAAACTGGGTTTTTTTTGATAATCTTGCTATCAAAGTGCCTAGATGGATGGAGATAGATTTTTAGAAGTTGTCTCCATCTCTTACACATCCTTAACACAACAAGATCAAGAAAAGGAAAGAGAAGAGATCAAAACCAACCAAATCAAGAAAAAAATCAATCAAAACATGAGGGATTCATGGAGCTGATCAAAAATTGATGTACTGCTTACTTGAGGAGTTAAGTTTTACAAGCACTCCAACTTAGAGGACAGAGAGCATACAACTTACTCAACTCTCAAATCCTAACCCTAGAAATGAGAGCACAAGAGATATGGATTGAATGATCAACAAAAGTCTCCATCCCAACCCCTTTATGGGGAAGAGGTCTTAGCATGTGGCTTTGTCTTCATTGGACCCATCCGATTTGTACGGACAAGCCACTCATCAAGCGTTGTGCAATGGAACCTTGACGGTGACTTGTGGCTTGCAGACTTGGTTCATGCTGCTTTAGAAAAGCGAGCAGGAACCTAGTCAAAGGAACCAGCCTCGCAAACTTTAAGATATTGATCATGTGAGGTAGTTCCTAAAGCTCTTGCTGCAGCTCTCATCCTCATCTTGGCTGACTAGGATAGGATAGGGATGAACCCCTCCTGACGTGCAGAAGTGACTTCCTACTCGTAGTTTATTTCAGCCGGGGATGCAACTGTGGTTTGTGGTGAACTTGCACTAGTAGTAGCTTGAAAAGGCCCTATAGGCACATCTAGCCACAGTGACCCAAAACGCAGCATGATGAATTGTTGAGCTCGCCCTTCCATCCTTTCAAATAGGGACCTCCACGTCTTCGCCGCCGTGCTGCTCCCCCGGTTCTTCAAGCACAACAACTTCTCCAGCTTCGTCCGCCAGCTCAACACCTATGTGAGTCTCTTGTCCCGGGCTCCCAACTCCTCTGCGTGCCTAGTGTTACTTGTTCACTTGTTCGTGAGTCAATCTGTGCTTCTGAGCTGCTGCTGTTGCAATTCGTTTCTTGCATTGTAGACTGTGGAAGAGCATGAGTGATCAATCAAGAAATATCTGAAACAGTGTGACTTGTGTCAATTCACAATGGCAATTCTTGGTCTCGCTGAATTGCCTGAGCAAGATATCACAATTTCTGGTGGTGTCAAATTGTTTTTGCACTTCGAGTTTTCACTATGATGGAATCTTACAGCAACATTTGGTTCTCGTGTTAGAGTAGCTAGACTATGTATAATTTAGCGCATATTCTTATTTTTGTGGTGACTATTGTGGTGCGTCATCACCATGAGTTTTAATCGGAATCTAATTCTAGAATCAAATATCCTAACAACAACATTAAGATGGAATGTAGTACAATTTGGTAATTTGGTGCAAATTGTGAAAGAACTATATTTGTTGCTGTGGATGGGAGAGAGCTTACTGTATCTGATTGTTGTTCTTTGCATTAGCAGTAAGCGGTTCTGTATGATGTTGTGATTTTTTTCATCACTTGGTGTGAAAGTTGAATATGTATAATTATGTAGCAAAGAAGCTACACACTGGAATTCTTGTTCTAACTCTTCGACAGCCTGCGATTATCATGGTAGTATAAAGGAATGCAAATGCAGACTACAGTTTTGCCACCGTCTGCCTACGCTATGTTGAGGCCAATCCTTGGTTTCAAAAAATAAAAAAAAGTTGTGGCCAATCCTTTGCCAGATGCATGCACTTAAAACCTTAATTTCTGAAATGTTTTTAATAATTCAGAAACAGGAGGATGCTGGGAGGCTGCATAGTCTGCATCTCCCTGACAAACTGTTTAATTTCTGACATGCTCTTTCTTCAACTTGTTACTGTGTAGCTAGGTGGATCAAGACACCGGATGAAGCTACAAGAACCTGCTTATTTGTTCTAGAAGACTCCTTTGATCACCATCAAGCGATATAGTATACTGCTACTTGTTCTTTCACTGCTTATAAATTTCATCGCAAAACTTTGTTATGTTACTTATTTTTTCAATTTGCAGGGTTTTAGATGTTAGAATGATCTCAGCCGATTAGCCCAACGGCTAATCGGGCCTTGATCCGCATACGATCGGGCGCCAGCCTAACCATCGGTGATGGGCCCCGTCGCGCTGCGCAATAAATACAGGGGTGGGGGCCGGCGGCTCGAGCTACGAGGTTCGTTTGAGCCGTACATCCTCACCCAACAAACCCTAGACTGATCGCAGAGGGTGCGCAGTAGGCGACGGGAAGCACCATCGCCGTCCACGTCGCCGGATCTTCTCCGCCGCCGCCGCCATCGTTCTCTCCCCCGACTGCTTCACCGACGAACATCCATGGCCGGCTCCTCCTCCACGCAATCCGATGGTCAATACCCTCTCCTCTCTCTCTCTCGAATCTGAACCAGAGCTCCCTCGGATCTAGGCTCGTAGGCGCAAAAGAGGACTTACAATGGTATCAGAGCCTGCTGTCAATGTTCATGGCTCGGTTTTTAGAAATTAGAAGGAGGTGAGTTCATTTTTCGCAAGAACCCTAATGGAATCCCCAAACAAAAAAAAGGAAAAGGGGATCGGCACTCACCGTGCGCGCCACCCTCATTGCGCTGGCTGCCGCTCCATGTTGAGGGCCGCCGCCTGCCGCTTGCGCGCGGAGCCGCGCCGGCCTCGCCGCGTTGCGCTCGCTCCGCCGAGGCCGCCGCTGCGCCGCCTGCGGGCGTCGCGCCGCCTCCTTGGTCGCAGCAGCCGCGCGCGCCGCTCGCTCGGGCAGCGGCGCGCGCCGCTTTGGGGCCGTCGGCGCCGCTCGCCGCCGCTTTGGCTGCAGCCTCCCGCCGACCCGCGCGCTGCCGCCTCTCCCGCCGCGCGCCGCTGCCGTTAGCCGCCGCCGCGCTGCCGCTCCGTCGCGGGAGCGGGCCCGCCGCCCATCCGAAGTCGCCTCCGCAAGGCGCCCATGCGCCGCCGCTCCCCATTTGATCCGTTTTTTTCGGATCTGGCCGGCTCAATTGAGTCTAAGGGTTAGGGTTTTGGCCGAGGCGTGGCGTGGGGGGTTTTTTGGGCCGCGAGAGCGCTGGGCCAGCAAGTAGGCCGCTGGCTTGCGGGGCCTTTTCGGCCGTGCGCGCGTGAGGCCCGGTGAGCGGGCCGCCGTGGGCCCTGGCTGCGCAGGAGCAGGCCAAATGGCCATTTTTTATCAGTATTTCCATAGATAGTTTTTTATTGTTTTTCAGAAGCATCTATGAGTGAATTTGCATGAAATTTGATTTAAAATCTCTGTAATTTTTTGCACCAGCGTGTTAATTTTCCAGAGATTAGATGAGTACAGTAATAATGCTTCTGAAAAATAGAGTTTTTTTGTTTCCGCTGCAAAAGTTAATGTTGATTAATTTTCATTATTAAATTCGAACCAACGGGAGAATTTAATTTTGGAAAAATAGATATAATTTCCAGAGATTTATGATATTGTTATTTTCTGACCAACGTTGATAATAACAGTATTATAATTTTTAATTGATGATTTTATGCATTATTTCTATTTACGCTAGCGGTGATGTAGATTTAATGTATAAATAAAATTGTATGTCGTATTTTTCGACCAACGTTGGAAATAAGGCATATAATTTTGTTGTTATGTTCTCACTGTATATGAATTGTATTTTCAGGAGGATACTCTTTGATGGGCTACATCAAAGATATCCCGGTTCTCAAAGGAGACAACTACGGTTAATGGAAGAAAAAGATTGACCTGGCCTTCATCTTGGCTGAGGTGGACTGGGTAGTCACCACACCGTGTCCCACAGAGCCTGTGGCACCGGTGAGAGATGAAAATGAGGCTGATGCTGCTTGGCAGACCAGATAGAGGGACTATGCTCTCATAAAGATGTCATATGATCTTGATCATAAAAAGTGGGTCACTGCCAACAAGAAATGTTTGGCTGTGATAAAGAACACGATTGAGCCTGCTATCGTAGGCTCAATCGCAGAGTGTGACACTGTCACAGAGTACCTTGAGAGAATAAAGAGTCAGTTTACTGGCTCTTCAAAGACTTATGCTACACAGCTGATTAAACAGCTTGTGACAGAAAGGTACTCTGGTGGTGGCAGTGGCATAAGAGAGCACATACTGAGGATGAGCAACTTGGCATCCAAGCTTAAACCAATGGATTTGGCTCTCAAGGATGAGTTCCTTATTCGTTTGGTTTTTGCTTCCTTGCCGAAAGAGTTTGACACTTTTGTTGTCAACTACAACATGCAGCCCGAGAAATGGGATTTAGAAAAGTGCATTGCTATGTGTGTGCAAGAGGAGGAAAGAATTAAATCCTCACATGGTGGTTCTATCAACTATGTGAAGGACTACAAGAAAAAGAACTTTAATCATTCCTCCTCAAAGACAGGAAAGCCTCAGCATAAGCCTCAGCAACAAAGTTTCACAGTGGAGAAAGATCAGTGCCTTCATTGCAAGAAAAAGAGACATTACAAGAAAGATTGTCCCGATTTCTTGAAAATGATTATGTCAAAGAAAGGTGAGAACATCATTACGTTCATAAATGAATCTCTGTACGTACAATATTCAAAATCTACTTGGTGGATTGATTCAGGTGTAACTGTTTATGTTGCCAATAATTTGCAGGGATTTCGTTCGACGAGGAATACGCAAAGAAAAGAAAGATGCGTTAAAGTCGCAAATGGAGTCCAAGCTGAAGTTGAAGCCATTGGCGATCTTTCATTAGAGCTAGCTGATGGCTTCACTCTTTTACTTAGAGATGTTCTTTATGTTCCCTCTTTACAGAGGAATTTGATTAGTGTTTCATGTTTGGACAATGATGGTTATGATTGTCATTTTGGAAATGGCAAGTGTGAAATAATGTTTAATAAAGAATGTGTTGGTCTTGCCATCTTACAAAATGAGCTTTATTTGTTATCATTATGTGATGATGTGAATGTCGTATGCGATAATGGGAACGTCGCGTGCGAGAAAGTGAATGAATCCTCGTCTACGAATATAAACAGAAAACGAAAGAGAACTCTAGATGCGTCGTCGAAATTATGGCACTGTCGTTTAGGCCATATTTCGAGGGGGAGAATAGAAAGACTAGTTAAGAATGAAATTCTTCCTCCATTAGAGTTCTCAGACTTAGAACAATGCATAGAATGTATTAAAGGAAAGTATGTAAAGAAAATTAAAAAAGACGCCAAAAGAAGCACAGGAGTTCTACAAATTATTCACACAGACATTTGTGGTCATTTTCCTGTGAAAAGTGTGGATGGTTGTGACTCGTTCATAACATTCACGGATGATTACTCCCGTTATGGATATATTTATCCAATCAAAGAAAGAAATGAAGCCTTGGATAAATTCAAGCTATTTAAGGCTGAAGTTGAAAACCAACACGATTTAAAGATTAAGATAGTCCGATCTGACCGTGGGGGAGTACTACGGTCGACATACCCCATATGGACAAGTTCTGGACCTTTTGCAAGGTTTTTATAGGAAAATGGCATAGTGGCGATATTCTACAGGCGAACCTCGGCCAAAATGGAGTAGTGAAAGACGCAACTGCACTACGATGGATATGGTGCGAAGCATGATGAGCTATTCTACACCGCCATTGAGTTTATAGATGGAGGCATTGAAAACCGCCATTCACATTCTCAACAGAGTGCCTAGTAAGTCGGTGCCCAAAACACCATGCGAGTTGTGGGCAGGAAGAGTTCCTCACTAAACCACTTACGTGTGTGGGGAGTCTCTTGAGGCTAAAGTATTTAACCCAAACCTTGGGAAGCTTGATCCCAAAGCGATGAAGTTGCCATTTCATTGGCTACCGGAAAAGTCAAAAGGTTTTCGTTTCTCTTGTCCGACAGATATACAAAGTTTGTAGAAGCGAGACACGTTGTCTTCTTAGAGGATGAGATGATGAGGGAGTATGGTAACTCGAGAGATTGACCTTGAAGAGAAGCGGTGTATGCACCCACTCAGATGATTCAAGAGCCATTTTCACACTACTGCTGTCATTGCACCGACGGTGCAAGACATGTGGTGCAAAGACTGTTATTGTTCCTCTGTGGCAACAATGAATGAGAATGAGGAACTGTTCTTCAGGATCCTATAGAACCCATTGCCACGGATGAGGGGAGCAACAATGACCTCAAGCAGAAGATGTACCAAATGAGGAGGCCCCAGGAGGTCTCAAAGAGTGAGAAGATCAGCTATTTCTGATGATTATCAGATTTATCATACAGAGGAATTTCAAATGGAGGATGATCCCACCTTATTTGAAGAAGCTATGAGAAGCGAAAATTCTTCAAAATGGCTTGAGGCCATGGAAGAGGAAATGAAGTCCATGAAGGCTAATAAAGTCTGGGACTTGGAAATTATTCCTAAAGGAGCCAAAATAGTAGGCTGTAAATGGGTCTACAAGACAAAGCTTGACTCCCAAGGGAATGTAGAAAGATACAAAGCGCGACTTGTGGCAAAAGGTTTTACGCAAAGAGAAGAGATTGATTACACTGAGACCTTTTCTCCAGTCTCATGTAAAGATTCCTTCAGAATCATAATGGCATTAGTAGCACATTATGATTTAGAGTTACATCAGATGGATGTAAAGACGGCATTTCTTAATGGGGATTTGGAGGAAAATGTTTACAAGGCTGTGAAAGGTTTTGTCGTGGAAGGAAATGAAAGAATGGGATGCCGCCTAAAGAAATCGATCTATGGGTTAAAGCAAGCTTCAAGACAGTGGTACTTGAAGTTTGACAGTACAATAAGAAAATTTGGGTTTAAAGAGAATATAGAGGACAACTGTGTTTATGCAAAGTTTAAAGATGGGAAGTTTATTTTTCTAATCTCAGTATGTGGATGATATCCTCTTGGCTAGTAGTGATGTCGATGCACTCTCGGAGACAAAGAAGTTTTGTCCTCAAATTTTGATATGAAAGATCTTGGTGAAGCCTCGTTCGTTCTAGGATCGAAATTCACCGAGATAGAAACAAAGGGTACTGGGACTGTCACAAAAGGCAAACATAGAGAAAGTCTTAAAGAAATTTGGTATGCATAAATGTAGTCCTTCACTGCACCTATAGTCAAGGCGATGAGATATGGGGATTTTCAATGCCCCAGGACCACGTCTGAGCTCGAACAAATGAAATCGGTTCCATATGCTTCAGCTGTCGGAAGCTTACAGTATGCTCAAGTGTACACACGCCCTGACTTAGCATTTGTTACCGGGTTACTTGGCAGATTCCAGAGCAATCTTAGAATAGAACATTGGAAATTGATAAAGAAAGTCTTGCGTTATTCGCAAGGAACAAAAGGCCTCATGATGACATACAGAAGATCAGATTTACTCCATATCGTGGGGTATACAGATTCTGATTTTGCGAGAGATGATAGAAAGTCTACATCCGGATATGTGTTCACTCTCGCAGGAGGAGCTATATCATGGAAAAGCTCAAAGCAAACCGTTATTACATCGTCCACAATGTATGCCGAGTTTGTAGCATGTTATGAGGCTACGGGCGAGTAAAGCGGCTAAAGAAGTTCATACCGGTTTAAAAGTGGTTGACGACATCAATAGACCACTTAAGTTGTCTGCGATAATGAACCCGATAACGTATGCCCACAACAATAAGTCAAGTGGTGCTGCCAAACACATTGACATAAAGTACTATGTTGTGAAAGATAAAGTTCGGGATCAAATTATAAGTCTTGAGCATATAAGTACCGCAAAGATGTTAGCGGATCCGCTTACTAAAGGCTTACCACCCAACGTGTTCAGAGAACATGTAGCCGGCATGGGTTTAAGGGAAAGCCTATGATTCCTGAACTAAAAGATGGCCCAAAAGTTTAAAGTAACTATTTCAGAACAAGAGAGGTGTATTGTAGCTGTTGAATCTATCGGCAATTGACCGTGACGATGAGATATGTTCTATGCACTGATCTGTGATGGAATGAGTAAAGTCAAAAGTAATTAAAGATAAAGCATAGATTGAGATCAAGGGGGAGAATGTTAGAATGATCTCAGCCGATTAGCCCAACGGCTAATCGGGCCTTGATCCGCATACGATCGGGCGCTCACCAACCATCGGTGATGGGCCCCGTCGCGCTACGCAATAAATACAGGGGTGGGGGCCGGCGGCTCGAGCTACGAGATTCGCCTGAGCCGTACATCCTCACCCGACAAACCCTAGACCGATTGCAGAGGGTGCGCAGTAGGCGACGGGAAGCACCATCGCCGTCCACGTCGCCGGATCTTCTCCGCCGCCGCCGCCATCGTTCTCTCCCCCGACTGCTTCACCGACGAACAACCATGGCCGGCTCCTCCTCCACGCAATCCGATGGTCAGTACCCTCTCCTCTCTCTCTCTCTCTCGAATCTGAACCAGAGCTCCCTCGGATCTAGGCTCGTAGGCGCAAAAGAGGACTTACATTAGAAAGACTGATCCAGACAGATGAGAATTTGCACATGAGGCTTTCCTTAGGGGCCAGAGACAGCTTCTAAAGATGATAAAGAGATCAAGGAGGCCGTTGTCATATCTCCCTGCATCACAGCAGCAGGCCCTTGGCTCCTGCCTTGAAGTCGGACAGTTTGGATTGGACGAAGAAATTGACAGGCTAAAGCGCGATAAGAACATCTTACTCACAGAGGTTATCAAACTAAGGCGAGCAAAGAAAGCACAAGAGGCGACATGCGAGCCATGGAAGAGAGGCTACGACATCGGCAGCAGCGGCTCAGATGATGGGGTTCTTGGCAAGAGCAATGCAGAACCAGACTTCCTCCACCGATTGATTCAGAAGAAGATAAATGGAAGGAGCTCGAGGGCGCTTTCTCAAAGAAAAGGAGGCTCAAGTGGCCATTTTGATTTTAAAACCCTCTTGCGTTGCACTATTTAAAGCGGCCAACCTAGTCTTGCTCATTCTTTATATGAAGACTATTCATCCGAATCCTAATTTCCAAAAATACCACCATTCGATCATTGTGACACCACGAATCTATTTTTGACCTCCTTTTCACCAATCTAAGCTCCAATAAAATACTGGACCAACTCTATTTGATTTTAATGCATTTTACTCCTTTTTATTTTATTTATTTTCCTAGCTTGATCAAGCGCAGACTCATGTTATTTTATGTGTTTGCATTAGTTTTTGAGTATTCCGAGGCTATCGTGCAAGATCTAGATCCAGGCATCAAAGTTTATGAGATAGCACAGTTTGTTGACCAGTAAGTCAAGTTACAAGTTTTTCATCATATTGAATACCATGAAATTTAAATTATTTAAATATAGTATTTGCATTAACATTATTTATATAATTTTATTTAATTAAAATAAATATTTAGAATGACTTGCTAATTGGTTATGTCCTACCACTGAAAAATACCATGTTTAATTTGAGCCCATATTCACCTTAACAATCTTAGTAATATTTAATTATTGTATAAATAATTATAGAATGACTCATTTAAAATTTTGTACTACGAAGTGACTTGGCTTTTGGCTGGTAGATTTAGTATGATTCTAGGGTAAGGAGTAGGGGTGGAAACGGATCAGATATGGTCGAATAGTCTTAAATACGAATACGAATCCATATTTTTAAAACGAATACGAATACGGATTCGAATATTCTTAAATACAGATATGAATATTCTTGAATACGAATACAGATATTTTCGAATACGAATATCGGATAAAACGGATTCCTAGCGGTTTGAATCACAAAATTTGTACGGATTTTTCATGTGTTTTAGAAATGAATCGAATACTAATCGAATAGTCTCGAATACGAATACAGATACGAATATTCTCGAATACGAATATTCTCAAATACAGATACGAATATTCTCGAATACAAATACGAACATTTTCGAATACGGATTTTACTTACTATATTCACATTTTCTCGGATACGAATATCGGATAAAACGAATTATCCGTTACCGCTTTCCACCCCTAGTAAGGAGGAATCGTGAAAAACAACTAGATGGTTGGAGTCCACGACCTTACCCTAGGGTGGAGGTTTTAGTAGTTGGGCAGCCTCAAGGTGAAAATAAGGACTGAAACCTTAGGCTGAGTAAAGAACACAGAAATCGCTCAACCACAAGTATTGATTTATTAATCCTGGTCTAGCAGCTGTTCAACTTGACTGAATATCTACAAGGGGCGTGGTATAAAAATGGTAAAACCATGCTTAACAACGATAGGTCCACACAAATCAAGCGGGTGTGTTCCGCCTTGGCTAGTGGATACCCGAGTTTGTGTGGTGCATAATCTACCAGGTAGAGGCTATATAAAGAGATGGGTAGTGAAATAACCTTATTTTCTTAAGTTAGTCATGAGGGTTAAGAAATCTTGTGGGTAAAGCTATGCAACTCTGTAGAGTAAAATAAATGGTATTAAAATGTGCCGTGCTTCCGGTAAATGAAACTATATTTAATGGGTAATTCCAATAGCAAGGTATAAATAAATTTCTTTTATGTTTTAACCTAAGTAAGTTGAGTAATAAAATGTTGAAACCCCATAATCATGAGAAGTTTTTGTTTTATGTTTTCCTCTTCACAAATGTTTAGAAATAAAATTGCATCCACTCTCATTAATAAAAATTAGTATATTCCCTTCCATAGAATATCCTTGTAAGTAGATAAGTTAGGATTTACTCTTGTAACTTGCTGAGTACGGTTATACTCATTACTTACTAAACAACAAACAAATAAACAATGGGACAACGATGAACAAACTATTGATGGGGAACCTAAAGTGCCCTACTATGTTGACGACAAATGGTTTTAAGTCTTATCCTCGCTCAAGTATGTCTCTGAGAGTTTCTTTTGTGATGTAAGATAATGTTGGGCTTGATGGTCCAGGTGCACCCAAAACAAGGTGATAAACTAAATCTTTATTGCACTTATGATAAAGTCATGCGATGCGGCCTTGAGTGCGAAAGGTGTGCGATGTGAAAGCGCATATATCTACCTCTATATATATATATATATATATATATATATATATATATATATATATATATATATATATATATATATATATATATATATATATATATATATATATATATATATATATATATATATATATATATATATATATATCTTCTTCGATCCTAGGATTAGTAGCAGCCAAAACCAAGCCATTTTCACTTCTGAAATGTGATAATAACGTATAGATTTTGTATGTAGCGGATTACGATAGATAAAAGTATTTTCATATAGCACCGGATGAGATTCTCACTCACCTAGCCGTATAGTGCATTACTGGGTTTTGATTCCTTGATCTCTGTTTACATAAAAGGGCGTATCAACTTTCTAATGGCGTAAGCAATCTTGCTCGTATCTTTTTATCTATCCGCCTTCAGAGTTGGATAGCGTATTCAGGTCATGTGTCTTCGGCAAACGGTAACACATGGTAGCCGCCTTCACAAGGATTTTACGGATTTCGGGTTGCTATTTATAAACCCGTCTTCGCTTTTGGAAAACGTCTTCCACTGTCACATCCACGTAGGGCTGGGCATTCGGCCTTTTCGGTCTATTCGGTCTTTGAAACATTCGGGTTCTAAAAAATGAGGACCAAATTTCTTAGGAAAAAAACAAGGACCGAACCCAAATAGACCGAATTTTTTGTTCAGTCTATTCGGTCCACCGAAGTGACCGAAATAAGATAGGGATCCTTGTCACCCCTCAAAATCTTTGTAAATTGTAATGAGCTAAACAAAACAAATAATATTCATGCATAAAGCAATGAGTAGCCAGCCAGTAAATAGATGATAGACATATCAAATAAGTATATACATTACATATTAAGTTCATGAATTTAAGAGACAAGAGATATATCAAACAATTCGGGTTATTTGGTCTATTCGGGTTTTGTAAGCCAAAGACCGAACCCGAACCCGAAGACCGAACTAAATCAAAATATTGACCGAACCCGAACCCCGAATAGACCGACAATTCGGTCTATCCGGGTTCAGTTCGGTTCAGTGTTCGGTTCTCGGGTTTAAAGTGCCCACCCCTACATCCACGTATGGCATGCAGTCCTTTTTTTTCGTGAAACATATGCATGCCGTTCTTTCAGTTGCGCGGAGGAGCGCTTCGTGTCGCGCAGCGATCACGGCGAAACGGAAGGAAGATCCTTGAACGGTGAATTCGGTAACGTCTAATAGGTTGTTCTGATCAGATCTAGTTGCGGGTTGTTCTTTTCCAGATCTAGTTGCCATTACAGCAATTCCGATCGTCAATCGATGCTTGATTTCGCAATTGAGGAGGAACTGGAACGGCGCTCTGACTGCGCGCAACGTGTTCGGCGAAATGCCTCAGAGACGCAGAGGTGTCCTTTCTCGAGAAAGCTGTGTTCCTGTGAAATTTTTAAGTTGCACTCTTGCTGTTGACATATTTTCTTTGTTTTTATCAATAAGTGTTCGTTTGCTCTGTGACTCGCTCTAACTTCCAGGAGCACATTGGGTGTAGTGGTACAGAACTACAGAAGAACTGCTTGGGCAGGAGCTTTGCCATGGTTATAATTGCTTCCATGGGTGCGAGCTACAAGTATCAACTGAAGCCGTATGCGCTCTATGCTGTCAAAGGTAAATTCAGTAATGTTGTCCATTGTTTTCATCAATTTGGCTGAAATTGATTGCATTCAGTTAGCTTAGTTGCCATTGGTGGTCACATTGCCTTCAGAGGTTAAGTTTGTCAGAGTTTTTAGTATGCCTGACACCACAACTTCGTCATGCAGAATGATCGATGTTTTCCCTAGCATCATCAATAAAAAAGTTGTTTTGTTCATTGTTATAAGTTAAGCCAACACTATCTTATCCAATTGTGCACAACCCCCAAACAGAACAGCTAATATTTCACTAAAATGAGGCAGCGACCTCTTTCTGCCATTGAATTCCTTCACATCATAGAATGTGTTTGATGTGAACATCCATGTGCGAAAAGGATCTTTGCATAGCTGGTATGTCCTCAACCTATCTATCAACATTGTACAGTTCTTCACCAGATCAACTTCAGGATTACAGAGTTTTGTTAATTGGGCTATGTCACACTTAGTGGAGACAAGGGGGCTAAAACAGGCCGAGAATCTGTAAAATTTACTCACTTGCATCAAAATTTCAGTGGCATCTTTTACTGCTTGCTTATCTGAGGAGATAAGTAGTCAATTACGAAGTAAACCATTGCATTTTTTTCAGTTTAATATGCAATAATGGGCTGGCTTTCTGTCTCTCCGTCCTTCCTCCCTGCTTCCTATTGCACTGCCATGGTTCATAAGTCTAAATATAAAATTAAGTAGCAATTAGGTCCTAGGTAACTAGGTGAGTAGACTAATAAGGTAAGCTCTAAAAATCTGCTCGATCTTATTTTGAAGCGAAGGGTTGACCAGGGCTGCTCTGTCAAATAGCAGAATGCCCGTGTCAGTATTGCCTACCTGCTAACAAGATGCATAGTATAGAACTTGGTATGGGCCTCCCTTCCCTTCATCACAAAGCAATGTTTATTGAAGTGTGCCTCCATGCTATCCAAAAGAAAAAAAAGAGTATTTTATTTATGAGTATATTTTGTAGCATGGATATGTGAGCATCAGCCATATCTACAAATCGGCTCGTTCAGCCCTCCTTTCAGAAGACAAAGAAATGATTGGTTGAATCTACGCAAACCAAGGATCACTATGAACGATTCACCTTAAGATATGGAGACCCAACACTGGAAACAATGTCCATGCATTGGGTGGCAATGCTATATACATGGTTAGTTTGTCAAAGTGCATTGCATGACAAGATCTCATATGATTTGATCTCAGGTTCTAGGAACGCCTATCAAGCTAAGTTTTTTCCTTAAAAAAATAAAATAATATGAGAAAAGCTATTATTTCCCTTTTCTTTGTTGTCCTGAAAAGATTGCTGGCGATCATTCCAACAGTAGTAACAGAACTCATAAGAATAGCTCTGTACAATGTAAGCTGTCCCTTTACATTCACTTCTCTTATATATAGGGAGAGGACCCTCACCCTGAGCTCATTGGGGTGCCCAGATAGGTTCTGATCGCATCCATGCTTATACTGGCACTGTAGTGCATGCAAGAGGAGAGGCAAAAAGATGATTTTAGCAGCTTAGATTGTGGCTACATCTTCAGGTAGCTTCTTTCAGAGAGAGGCAGAGGAGACATATGCGTATATAGGAGAGGTTCACTCCACTGCATAAGCTTAGGAGTGTTGAGTTTCCAAGAGAGGGTTGTGTGTTTGTGTGTGCCTAGCTTATTGGTTCTTGGGCCATCATGCAAGAGCAAGCTAATAACACGAGCCCTAGGCAGAGTCCATGCATCGTGAATGGTCCCATCATCGTTGGCGCAGGACCGTCGGGGCTCGCCGTCGCAGCCACCCTTCGGCAGCATTCAGTTCCCTTCACCATCCTTGAACGCTCCGACGGCATTGCCGATCTCTGGACGAACCGCACGTTCGACCGCCTTCGTCTACACCTCCCAAAGGTCTTTTGTGAGCTTCCCCACATCCATTTCCCTCCTGACTTCCCTACTTATCCGACCAAGTACGACTTCCTTCGTTACCTCCATTCATACACCTCCCACTTCTCCATTTCTCCGCTGTTCGGTCGCACGGTGACACGCGCATCGTACGACACGGCTACATCGCTTTGGCGAGTAACCGCGGTCTTGGTGGACTCCAAGGTGACCGAGTATGTGTCTCCATGGCTGGTGGTGGCCAGCGGGGAGAATGCTGAGGTGGTTGTGCCGAAGGTGAAGGGAAGGGAGAGGTTTATGGGGGAGGTGTTGCACTCTAGTGAGTACAAGAGCGGAGAAAGGTTCAAGGGCATGAACGTGCTGGTTGTGGGGTGTGGCAACTCAGGGATGGAGATGTGTTTGGACTTGTGTGAGCATGGTGCAATGCCTTTCATGTCAGTTAGGAGTGGGGTAAGTCCATTTGCTGCTTGCTCTCATGGGACATTCGTGATCTCCTTGGTTCCCTTGATGTTGTTCAACTATCCCTGGCCTTAAGATTTATATGCTAGTCGCTTACACTTTTATCTGAAAATGAGGTGAATGTACAGTCTTTTGTTTTCTTGGTCATTCCGGCAACAAGTCTTGTGCAGTATCCTATTTATGTTTGCCTCTAGATATATAGTTGTTTACTGAGATGTGTGATGCTTGCCTGCATTAAGATAACTTTATCATGTATTTAGTTTTATTCATTGTTTTAGTTGCGCTTGATGTTTTCACTATTCTTATGTCTAGTTTCATTAGTTGTTCTTTTGCCTGTATAAATAGAACGTGCTTGTCAGTCTCCAGTTCCTTCGCTGTTCTGCTTTATACCACATTAGCTTTCGTCTAGATACTCTGTTTCTCTCCCTATAAATGAAATATGTATGAGTTTATGGTCTTTCTCAGTTTTATGTTGAAATAACGCTCTACATGGATGCATGCTAGTTGCTGTTCATCCTTCATGTTATTTGAACATCTTGTGCGTGAATTCATTTTTGTCTACATTAATGAAATAGGTGCATGTCCTACCAAGAGAGATGTTTGGGGCCTCAACATTTGGTATAGCCATGAAATTATTGAGATGGCTTCCCATCAAGCTGGTCGATAGGCTTCTACTCCTTGTTGCAAAGATAGTTCTGGGAGACACTGAAAATATGGGCTGAAGAGGCCCAAACCTGGCCCGTTGGAGATCAAGAACGTCACCGGGAAGAGCCCTGTTCTCGACGTGGGAGCATGGTCCTTGATCAAATCTGGAAACATCAAGGTATGATTACCACCCTCCCTCCCTCTCTCTCTCCAAAGCTGGTGAAGTGTCAAAATAGTTGTCTCTTTTCCATGAGGACCATGACATGCCAATTTTAACTCACTTTTGACTTTTGAGGTTTCCACAACATTCCCCCTTGTTGGCGAGTAGAGTGAAATTTACAGTTTTATCTACCACTTTTGCCTGGCTTCTTGGCTTTTACCAATACCACCCTCTGCCTGATGCAGGCGTTTGTACTTTATGTAGATACGTAGCTGTCATGTTGCTCATGATGCTGATAGATTAGGCATGGAAACAAAATAGCCGCTGAACAAAAAGAGTACTGCCTCGATGCCATTCTCCAGTCCATTGTGTTGCTTGTCCTCGTCTAGGACCTGCTGTCTATAATGATCTCACTAATAAAACCTTACAATGAACTCGATCTAGCACGTAGCAACAAGTCCAGTACAGTGCGTACATTCCTTTTGACTTCAAACCTCTCCGTCTGTATATATCTGCATGTGCTCTTCTGATGCCTTGTGCCGTAACAAACGCAGATAGTACCAGAAGTCGAGTCATTCGGCAGCAACGGGGCAAGGTTCGTGGACGGCAATGAGATGGCCTTTGATGCTGTCATCTTCGCCACCGGGTACAGAAGCAACGTCCCTTCCTTGCTCCAGGTTACAGCCTAACCAGACACCAACGCAACACCTAGCTAGCCGGCCGGCCGCTGTGCTAACACATGCCGATCTGTAGTAGCGATCGAGTCACTGATACTGTGAAATGTATGTGTTTCACGACAGGACGGTGAGTTCTTCACAGAGGACGGCAAGCCAAGGGCTCGGTGCCCTAGCAACTGGAGAGGTCCAGATGGTCTGTACTGCGTCGGATTCTCCGGCCGGGGCCTGCTCGGCGCTGGCGCAGACGCGCTGAGGGCTGCCAGCGACATCGCCGGGAAGTGGCAGGAGCCAAGATCTCCTCAGTGTAATCCACAGGAAGGTGGTGGTGGTGGCGTGTCGCACCCCTGTGAGCTATGCATGTAGCTGCGGGGAGACTGATGAGCACCGCAAGCAGCAGCAGCTGATGGCGCTGTTCACTGCTGCTGCTGCGGCTGTAAGAGCAGCAGCTGATGCACACATGTGTATATGGTAGAGGAGGAGGAGGTTACTACCATAGAAATGGTAATCATAGATGGTTCTAAACCATCTTCACAGACAGTTTTCTAAACCGTCTGAATTTATGTGTCTATGATAATAGTTAGTTATCACAGACGGTTTGTAAGCCGTCGGTGATAGACTACAACACAGACAGTTCGTATAAATAATCGTCTATAAAGGAAACGGCTCGAACCAAAAACTGTCTGTGATGCTCGCACATTACAGACAGTTCTAACTACCAACTGTATGTGATGATGTATCTAAAAACCGTCTGTGATATTCTTTTATATCTTTGTTTATTAGTCACCTTAGAAAATACTAGTCATGCCCTCTGAAACAAGCAGAAATACAATAAGTATATGTATATATTCAATTCACATTCATTTCAGAAACACACACATCCATTTCACAAATCAATTGAAAGTGATACTCAATAAAACAGCCATAACTTTTGCATACTGACTCCGTTTTCGATGTTCTTGGACTCATTTGAAAGCTAATGAAAAGTTACATCCGAAAATCCATAAAGACAGCATTGATTCATTTGCGAGGCTCCAGAAAAGTGAAATCTCCAAAAAAACATTGTTTAGGGTCTCAAAACGGACTTTGAAGTTTTCGGACCCGTTGAACAGCTGAATAGGCCTTGGTGTGTAGTCTCCTCTTTATACCTAAGTTCACACAAGGCGCTAGAAGTCAATTTAGTCTATGGATTGAAGTCTTCAAGAAATTGGTAGAAGAAAAAATATAGAAGCATCAAGATTTACATAATCGAAACCCTAGCTAGCCATCCATCAATTTCGTAATTTCAGATCCAAGCATCAAGAAATAGAGGGATGGGAATCAAATGGGGATATCACCGGCAATGAAGGAGAGGTGGCAGTAGCGTCACCGTTGTGTCACGACAGTGACACTTGCAGAAGACACTCTTACGACACTTACGACAAGAGTGTCTTGTGCAGTGAACCATGGCGTCAAAACTGGAGGTGGAGGAGCTCACGGTGGTAGCCGACGAAGTAGAGGAGATGGGGCTCTTCGGTTTGGGAGAGAAAGCAGGCGAATAAGGAGTGGATGAACTAGGAGCAGCAAGAAAGGAAGAGGGGGAGTAATAAGGGGCGAGAGGTGGAGGAGACCGGTGCCTGCCATTTGATGCAGAGAGAATGGATGGGTGAGATTGAAATCCTAAGAGAGATGCCACGGATAGGTAATGTGACATTATCACAGGCGGTTCGGATTAAAAACCATATGTGATGTTAGCATACATCACAGACGGTTTTTAATCCAAATGAATATCATAGATAGTTATTAGTAAGAACTATCTGTAATAAAGCGTCTAGTATAATTTTTTTGTAGTAGTGGGTGTGTATGTGCAAGGGGGCAGGGGTTGTGATAAAACTTTGCATAGGAGGCTGCTGCTTGTCTCATGCACCCCTGCATGCACATACGGCTGAAAGAGCGCAGGCGTTTTTCGTCCAAGGATGCAGGCCGTGATGTCGGCATATTGCCCCCTCGATCTCCCTTGTCTCCCCCCAGCTAGCTAGGCCCTCCCACTGTAATGTCATTATTTCCAGATACACATGCACACAGGAGCAAGCACTATTAATTGTTCCAATGCAGCCACACCTTGTAATTAAGCTAGCTCAACTAGCACTGTACATGCATCACTATCACTCCATTCGCGGTAGTTCTCTCAAATCTTCCGCTGTTACGTGCATGCGTATACATGGCATTTTCAACTGCGCTTACACACACCTGGTACGGTACTTCTGTTCTTTTGACTGAAGTGTATGGTTTTTAGCTGCGGCTTATAACTTTTGGGTTGTTCGTACAAGAAATTTTAGAGTAACAAAAACTTACGTGCGTTTTACCGATATAAATAAAGTCGGTACATAATGTACTATATTTAACTAGTAGATTTTATCTTAAAAAGATATTTTATTTAAAAGATAGTTACAGTAGAAAAGTTAAAAACTAAAACAAAAACTGAAAAAAAAACAAGAGCTCAGTCTCTGCATCAGAGCTGCACTCTTGTTTGTTCCATATGCGAGATGGACGTACGGCACGTTTTACTAGGCCATCGTTTAAACTCTTAGCAGGAGCGAGCGAGTGATCAGAGAGAGACGAGAGAGGGGGGGGGGGGGTACGATCGAGTTGAAGGAAGACAAGGAGAGCTACTAGCAAACAACGCTCCAATTCCGATCTGCCTGTGCGGTGCGTTGATTGATCTCGTTGAGAGGGGCGTTGGCGCCTTGTGCTCCTCGGAGGTTATTTGGCTGCCACACCTGACGACCTGACCTGAATCTCCTCTGTCTCCTCCTTCCCCAGGGACCGTACCTGCTGGGACCACGTATACGCACAAATACTAGTGCCCGTCGACCCAGGTTGTGCATGTGTGACAAGCTAGAGATCTCGATCTCGGTCGCATGCCCAGCATTCGAGGTTAATCTTGTACGTGCAAAACAAATAGTAAGACACCAGAGATGAAATTGTAACTTACGCCCCGCTTAGTGTATCTATGGCTACGGGCTGCGGCTGCCGGTTTTGAGGAGCTGTTATAGTGCTTGGAGCCGAAGCCGTACCATAAACCTGAAGCTGTCCGAAGCCGAAAGCCGCAATAACATCACCCCACCGACCACTGCTGCCTCAATCACTCCCCTCTGTCGAATGCACCTCCCCGGTCGCCAGCTCGTGTGATTGCCGCCACTCCGCCCCCCGCCGCAGGCCGTGGCGACCGCATCAGTGGTGGCCAACTCGGCCACCCCCTCCCCCACCCAGCGTAGCTCCCTCCCCGTGCTCGCCCGCGGCGGCCTCGCCAAGCGTCAGTCCCAGATCTGCGCCAACGGACTCCGCGCGGATCGCGATCTCGCCTCCTTTGACGACGGGAGCTACGCTGGCTGCAGGGCACCGTGTCTCTGGGCGCGTACGCGCGGCCCGGCCATCTGTGCCCGTCCAAGCTCTGCCCGAGCTTCCCATCAGATCCGCCCAGCGACCAGCACCACCGTGCGTCGGGTGAACGCCGCGCCCACATCGAGGTACTGCCTTCTCCCGTACCAACCCTTGCATGTATGTCGTACCGCCGATTTGTTTATGGTTTAGGGTTCGGTTAGCTACCGTGCACAACTTCCGCCATGTCCCAACCGCACTTGGTCGCAATGTCTGCAGATGGCCCCGGCGACCTGGACTAATGAGAGTACCCATGTGTTTCTGCAAGTATGCACTGAGGAGGTGGAGGCAAACAACCGGCCGTATTCAAGGTTGAACACGCAGGGCAAGAAAAATCTTCGAAAATTTGCGAAACGAACTGGCTTAGCATACACAAGCAAGCAGATAAAGAACAAATGGGAGCAACTGAGTCGTGATTACAACAAATGGAAGACACTAAAACTTTGTGCAACGGGGCTTGAGGTCGACCCTGCCACAGGCCGCATCGATGCGACCGACGACTGGTGGGCAGCTGCCAGTAGAGTAAGTTAGAATTTTGAAGTGCAATGCTATTCGCATTACTTCGGTCGGGCCCGAACCCACACTGACGGTTTGATGTGACATCGTGCATTGCAGGGAAAGTCCGAGATGCAGAAGTTTAAGGCTATAGTTGCTCGAGACGAGGATCTCCTAGAAGTCGTGTTCGGTAACACCACCACCACGAGCGAGTGCGCATTCGTGCCGAGTGTGGATGACATCGGCCTGGACACTTAGGACCTCAGCAAAAGCCCAGAAGGAGATGACACCACCATGCATTCCCCAATGCAGGCAGCGGTGCATCGGCGTATTCTTCTAGAAGCAAGAGGCCACGACCTACACCGCTGCACCCGAGCAGTAGTCGATCAGGTAAGCACACTGAATGTGATGTGCAGATGAAGCACCTGGTGGACCTTTGTGAGAGGAGTCTGCAGCCGCCAAGCCGGTTGTCTAGCTCGAGTGTCACATCCCCTGAGAAGCAACACGCAAGGGAAAACTTGCTTCGACCGATGAAGATGGTGAAAGAGGCCGGTGCGGCCGAAGGAAGCAATGAGCACTATTATGTGTCGCAGCTTTTCATGAAGCCAAAGTGACGCAACAGCTTCTTATCAATGGAAACAAATGAGGGTCGACTCAACTGGATCAGGCATACTTGGGAAATACTCTGGAGCCTGTGAGGAGTACGAACTTCTGCGTTGAGCGTTCTCAGTTCATTCACGTCGTGCACTTCGTTAGCTATGCATTGAGTTTCATCGTGTTGTTCCATCATTGCCAAACATTACGGCCTATTTACTGTACGAACTGAGTATCCAATTGCTGCACTCTGCATATGGTATTGAACATGTGCTATGTGCTCTAAATTATCTATGTGCTATTCTATTGAACATGTGGTATTGATTGCTGTCTTATTTGGTGCTATGTGCTGCTCTGCTATGTGTTGTCTCATGGGCCGAAATGTTGCGCTACTTCTGCTAAGAAATTTGCTCTGCTATGTCTTTGTTGTGGCTGAACTACTAAACAACTCTGGTATGCCGATGCTGCTATGTGCTATTGTGGCCGAACTGTGTCTTTGCTACTAAGCTAATCGATCTTTGCTATGTCTTTGTTGTGGCGAACTGTGTGCCACTATTATTTATCAATGCCGCTGTGAGGTCTGAAGCGCTTGTGTTGAGCCGAACTGCTCTTATGTGCTGCTTTGTGCTACTGTGTTAAGCCGGTCTGCTCTTATTTGTTGCTCTGTGCTGCTCTCTGTGCCAAACTGCTCTTATTTGCTACTCTGTGCTGCTCTCTGTTTCGAACTACTAAGCTTGGCGCCTCTGTGTTCATTGCGAAAGTTCTTACCGAACTGCTATGCTGTCTATTTTGTAGTGATGGGAGACGAGCCCATGCTACCCGCTGGCAATCAGTTGCCCGTGCTCTATGTAGTTGTGGCCCTAGCCGGCGGGTACTCCGACGACGATGCCAACGTCGACGAGACCTTTCATGTCCCAAGAGGGTCGGTGCTAAGTGGTGGGCAATGGGTATCGCAACAACTTGCCGATGATGAGCGTTGCCGCAACATGTTCAGGATACGGCCCATTGTTTTCGAGGCGCTGCAAGCTAGGCTTGTTGCGAATTACGGTCTGCAGTCATGTAGAGAAGTGTGCTCCAAGGAAACACTGGCACTTTTTATGGACTTGCGGAGCTCCCAATCGCAACTTCAAGGAATGAACCGCTTCGATCACTCCGCTGGAACCATCTGCAAGAGGTTGCACGATGTGCTAAGAAGTGTCATGGCCTTTCTTGCGACATAATTGCACCTTCGGATCCAACGTACCAGACGTTGCATCCGAGGCTCCTCCAGCATAGATTCTATCCGCACTTCAACAATTGCATAGGAGCTATTGACGGCACTCACGTCGAAATTGTTGTTTCTAACGACGACATGGCGCGCCACTACAACAGGCATGGCTACACTAGCGAGCGTTTCGCCATATCGACTTGATTCTTGGTTTACATTTGTGTGTGCCAGGTGGCCGGGCTCGATGCATGACGCTCGGATCCTACAACAGACCATGGCGAAGTACGATGACCGCTTCCCACATCCCCCTAAGGGTCATACGGCGGCTTTAAATTGCGTAACACCATGCATTGTGACTCTTGTACTAACCGATATTTTCGTTGTAGGCAAATTCTACCTTGCCGACTTCAGATATCTGAACCGGTTAGGTTACCTAGCTCCATATCACAACACGCGGTACCATTTGTTGGCATTCGACAATGGGAGCATGCCGGAGGGGATGCAGGAGCTCTTCAACTACCGTCACTCGCAACTCCGCAACGTCGTCGAGCACGCGTTTGGCATGTGCAAGGGGAAATGGCGCATTCTCGACAAGATTCCGAAGTACAAGGGTCGTAGGCAAAGCGCCATCATTATAGCTTGCATGACGTTGCACAACTTTATCATCGATTGCGAGTTGGCGCGGGAAGCCCACAACGTGCCGCACGCCGTGGGACCTTCCACACCGCCCACACTCGTCCCGGCACTGTCACGAGGCACGGACATTGCATTGATATACATGACACGTGATTGGATAGCGGCGTCATTGGTGACTTAAAGCTACATGTGTCACTCGTATTTTTCGTGCACATGTAAACACCTAGCATGTGTTCATATACATGACGTCCGGTTGTTTGTCACAGACACGGCGTTTCGAACAAATTACCATATTTGGCAACGGGTGTCATACCTTTCATTTCCAACATCGTTACTACTTGCACATGGTTTCCTCCAGACGTCTCAGCCTATTCGAATACTCGTTACCTCTTTTCAGCTGCTACAGTATTTTTTCAACTGCTACAGTAAAATAAGCCAAAATCCTTAAGCAATAAGCTTAACCAAGTGAGGCCTTAGACCTACTGCATGTTTTGGCTAGTGACCGCCTGCTGATACAGGCTTCGACAGGAACCATTTGTTCATGTTCACCATTGTTTACTATGCAGGCATTGCACCACTCCCTATGCACGGACGACTGCACGATACATGCATGCGTGATCATTGTGTGATAACACTGACAGCCCAACGTACTACGCACAGCATCACCCGTATGGGCTGCTAGCTAGCTAGCCCTGCATGCCAGGCTACATTAATTACCTACAGGCATCTCTCCAAGGAGGAGTCCATCACGACGTGTGGTAGCTTCACCTACAGGCATCTCTCCAAGGAGGAGTCCATCACGACGTGTGGCTAGCTTCACCTACAGGCATATCTCCGAGAAGTCCATCGCGACGTGTGCTAGCTTCACCTTACAGGCATCTCTTCAAGGAGAAGTCCATCGCGACGTGTGCTAGGTTCAGCGGCTTTTAGCATTGGCCTCTCCCGATGGTTTTTGGGTAGTGAAATGATCGGCATACCTCCGATGAGAACTACCTATACTCTTAGTTATCTCGTGCCTGCTAGATTATACATTGGCCTTGTTGCAATTAGTTAAGTGTTTGTGCATTGCTCCGGAACAAAAATATTTAATAGACATGGATATATATAAGAAAAACATATGCCTGAAAATTCATAAAATATTAACAAAGAAAAACATTTGATGATGGACCGATTTTTAAGAAACGAAAAAATATTGTTGTAGCCTCCCAATTTTTTTATTAAAAGAAGATAGAGGTAAATCATCACTTCAGTATGTTCATCCTAACTCTTTTAACGTGTATGCATTACTATGAAAATGCCAATTCACAACATATTCTAGAAGAAATAAAACAAATATAGATAGCAACAACAACAGCAGCAAAAGAGTCAATGGAACTGAAAATGCTCAGCATATTATGATACAACTAAACATCATATCATCATCATACGTAGCAATATTTGCTTAACAGGAAGCTGTCATTGCTAATACTGAGATTCTGAGTACTTGAGTGTATGTGTATATGCATGCATGTGTGAGAGCAGTCATTGTAAAAGTACTCAAATTTGATAGAATCATCACAGCGGCCTCCAGTTCTTGTGTGTGTACATATGAACATATGAATAGACATACTGTTTCCTAGCAGACCGGTGGGAATCGCATCAAGAAACAAAAAAACATTGTTGTAGCCTAGGCTACGACCAGCATCTTCGACCACGTACCTGATCGCATTTCCGACCACGTGTCTTGTAGCATTGTCTTCAACCATAGGCTACGACCACGAGCTACGACCACGGGCTACAACCACGAGTTACGACCATTGGCTACGATCACTGGCTACGACCGCAGTGTTCGACCACTAGCTATGACCACCATTTATGACCACTGGCTCGACCGCAGTGTTCGACCATTGGCTATGACCACAGTATTCGACCACAGGCTACGACCACAGTGTTTGACCACTGGCTATGACCACGGGCTACCACCACAGGCTGTGACCATGAGTTACGACCACTGGCTATGATCACCGTCTTCAATCATAGACTACGACAATGAGCTACGACCACTGGCTATGACCGCAGTGTTCGACCGCGCTCGACGCTATCTCGACCGCGCTCGACCACTAGCTACGGCCGTAGTGTTCGACCGCGGCTATATCCACCATCTCGACCACCGCTCGACCGCGCTCATCGCTGCGGTGTTCAACCGCGGCTATGACCACGATGTTCAACCACGAGCTACGACCACTTGCTACGACCACGGTGTTCGACCGCGACTACGATCACGGGCTACCACCGCAGGCTCGACCGCGAGCTACGATCGCGGCTATGACCATGGACTCGACCACCGTCTTCAACCGCAGGCTATGACCACGAGCTACGACCACGGCTACAACCACGAGCTACGACCCGCGGCTGACCGCGATGTTCGACCGCGGCTACAACCACCATCTCGACCGCGGCTACGACCGCAGTGTTCGACCACTGGCTATGACCACCATCTACGACCACTGGCTCGACCACAGACTACGACCACTGGCTATTACCGCAGTGTTCGACCACTAGCCATGACCGCCATCTACGACCACGGGCTACGACCACGAGCTACAACCACAGGCTACGACCACGAGCTACAACCACCATCTTCGACCACAGGCTATGACCACGAGCTACGACCACGGTATTCGACCACAGGCTACGACCACAGGCTATGACCGCAATGTTCCACCACTGGCTATGACCACCATCTACGACCAGTGGCTACGACCACTGGCTATGATCACGAAGTCAATTAGCTAAATTGAATGATTTGACTATAGATTCACCTATGGGCATCACATATCTATGCTTGCGATCATCCTAATTAATCTAATCATCATACAGGGTTTCAAATTGGTACCTAAACAAGCCCCACCTGGTGGTTGCTGCACTGATCGAAGGTGGTGCAGGGCACATAGGTGAGGGTGCTCCTAGAGTCCACGATCTGCGCGAACTCCTATGGCGGCGTCCCGATGTATAACCTCATCATGTAATACCTAACCAACATGACAACAAGTACAAACCTCCTCGCCTCAGATCCAATAGAGCAACAAAACAACGAGAGGGGGGTTAAGCTGTACTGACCCGTTGGTGAGGAGATCATCATGGAGGCGCATGCGGGTGTTAGGGCGGGCGCCGTCGTTGATCCTGCGCCGGGCCAAGGCAAGCCGGCTGGCGTTGAGGTAGGAGAGCGTGAGTGGGAGCACCAGCGGCGGCCGCTGCGGTGGCGGTGAGGAGGAGGAAGACGACGGTAGCGATGATCGGGAGTGAGTCGAGCCCACGACTCCAGTGGCGACTCACCATGGTCCCATGGAGGCCATCGTGCTAAGGGGAGGGCTCCGGCAGCGACTCGCCATGGTTGCGCTTCTTGTGGTGACGTGGCGCCATCGTGGAAGCATCACTCAGCAGGGAGTGGTCACGTCAGAGAGAGAGGGGGATTGGGATTTTGGGGGAAAGAGAAGCGTATATATATAGGCCATTGTCTTTGGATGGTTACAAAGAGACACAAGTATGTATGTTCTACTGGGCAGCATCAGTGTGACAAGATTGTGTTAGAGTACATATTTGATAAGATTATAAGAGATAGAATAGAATCAATTAGAATGATTTGTATCCGATATGGTTCCTTCCATATCTCTAGTAACATTCCATATCTGTATTAGATTGACTTGTTCTTCAAGTTATATTGTACTCTATAGATTCGCCCTCCGAGGCTCAAGCAATATATCCAACAATTATCCCAGCTATTTTATCTTCCCATATGCTGTCAGAGCAGGTTTGCATTTGGGCCTATTCCTATCCACTACCAAATTCCACAGCGCATCGCACCTGTGAGTGATGATTTAAGCTCCATGATCTAATCTCTTGGGAGCTGTGCAAAACATTGTAGATAGATGGCCTTCTTTTTTCCTCACCGATTAGTAGATCGATTATTTGATCCAATTGGAGGATCATCCGAGAAAACACACCGTGGTGACGCCACTGACTCCTGCTACGCCGTGCCCATGGCCGCCGCTGTTCCAGATCCGACGGCCTCCTCTTGCCTCTCCCTCTTTGCCGATGGCTCCTGCCTCCAGCTTGCCCCAGCCTTCTTCGGTGCCACCTCGCTCAGATTCGGCTGGCACCCTCTGCTTTCCTCGGTGGTCTCTCTGCCCCGCCCCCCACCGCTGGTCGTCAGCATATTCTCCTCCCCCTCTGCCGCCGGTGTTGCCAGCTGTTCTGTCGGCATCCTCTCCTCTATCGCCGATGACGGTAGCTATTCCGCCGGCATCTCCTCCTCCCCCTACTGCTCATGATGCCAGCTATTCCACTGGCATCTTCTCCTTTACCGCCAGTGACGATAGCTGCTCCACTGGCATCTTCTCCCCCTCTATCATCGACCATGGTGGCTCGACCATGGTAGCTCGACCACGGTGGCTCGATGCAGGTCTACCACGGCGGTCTCTCCGCACCCCCCCCCCACACACACACACCGCTAGTCGCCGGCATATTATCCTTCCCCTTTGCCGCCGGTGACGCCATCTATTCCATCGACATCCTCTCCTCCCCCTGTACCGTTGACCACGGCAGGTCAACCATCGCTGAATCCAGACCACAACAGATCAACCATAGCAAGTCGATCACGGTAGATCAACCACGGCAGCTCGACCATGGTGGGTCGGCCACGGTGGCTATGATTGGTCCCCTATGGCTACGATTAGTTCCTTGTAGTCACGACCGGTTCACTATTCATCTACCATGGTCGATGGTCGTATGCACCTCAGCCACGACCTCCTCTGCAATCCTCCTTCGACGACTACCTCAACATGAGCATCCTCGTCGTCTTCTTCTCTAGCCTGAGCATCTGCGACACTCCCGCTCCGACTGCGAGGGATGTTAGAGTACATATTTGGCAAGATTATAAGAGATAGAATAGAATCAATTAGGATAATTTGTATTCGATATGGTTCCTTCCATATCTCTAGTATCCTTCTATATCTATATTAGATTGGTTTGGTCTCCAAGTCATATTGTACTCTATATATTCGCCCTCCGAGGCTTAAGCAATATATTAGACAATTATCCCATCTATTCTATCTTCCCACAGATAGCAAAGGCAAAAAGAGGTCAGTTTAACGATTGCGGGAGCCGGGTCCAGCGAAGCAGGAAGCACAGGGCGCTACATGAGAAGCTTTTGTCATTAGGGCATATACAATAGTTTGTCTTTTAGGTTGTGTTAAAGATTTTCACACCACCTAAAGACAACACTAGAAACAATCTCTTCAATAACATATCCATTGAGTTGTCTCTAAGGGAGCACGTTGGTTTTTAATTCTTGCATGTATATATGAAATATGGTGATCAACACTAGACTGTATCTTTGTGGCTCTTTATGCTATACTTTTGGCCTCAACAATCTTGTGTATTGTAAAGTTCAGCTCTACCAGCAAGCAACTATCAACATCAAAATCAAAGGTCGTCAGTACAATTTGCTCACCGACGCCGTGTTGCTTTATCACCGTCGGTGGCAGTAACCCCTAGCTAGGATTCTAGGAGCAAAGAAAGCGCAAGGTAAAAGGAAATAGAGGCATGTTATTAACGGCTTCTAAAGCGGTTTTGACTTTTATTCTGATACCTAACTTTCAAATGGAGTATTTTCTCAAGATGGGGTCTATAAGTTAATTATAGTATATGTTAAAAGTCCAACATCCGTATCAACCAAAATCGCAAGCAAGTATCTCTCTCTCTCAGTAATCTCTGCTGCTTAAGCAGCTAAAATTCAAAAGTTCACCAAAAGCCATAAGCGCATGTGATGACTGTGTCATTACCATGGGGTAATAACACTAGTCAGCAGATTGTTGCTTATCAATTCGATAAAACACCGCATTTAACAAGCAACAAGCCAATCAAAGTAGTTGCGTGAGAACAATAATTAGAGACTAAAGTACATTATTTATTACAAACCGTAGGTGACTTAAGGTCGAGCCACCTAATTGTTCCATGCGGTTACCATAATTATGATCGATTACACAACTAAGTACTATATCAGTGAGAGATACATGTTTGCTTATAATGTAATACCCGTCGGTCCTGATATGACAATCTAAAGACTATCTAATCCTCCCAGCCGTCCGATACGGCCTCCATCTCGTCATCCTCTGTAACCTTATATCCCGAGGTGTCCTCATTTTCAAGCCCGCCCTCTTCAAAACCCAAAAATTCCCCTGCTGAGAAATGCTCTGAAAGGGGGGAGATTTAATAGCAAGAGTGAGTATAGTGTACTCAGCAAGTTTATAAATAATAATGCAATCTTTACCATATTTCTGCCTGTGTCATACCTGATCCAATTTTTTTCCAAAAGACATAATATAAGTTTTGAAGGTTTGGCCATGTTTTAACTTATGAAATATCTATCACTCATTCAGAGCAGGAGAAAACCAGTGTTTTTTCCCGTAGACTCTTATCCAAGAGACTAGCATGAACTCATGGTTTTTAGTCTACTATGAGACTTGTACCACTTTACCCATAATTATTCGAATTCTTATGGACACTAGACATTCACATTTCCTTTGATGCGACCCCAAATTCGAATCACGAATGTTTTCGATTCTTATCACTATATCTCCATCCGGCTATAAAGTCGTTGGTTGAGCGATTCTGAGTACTCGACACTCCACATACGCTAATATAAGCGACTTGGGATTCCCGGGTTTTCTTACCAGCCCGAATCCCCTTCCTAAGTTATTCCTTACCCAACATGGAGATAATAGCCATAGAAGAGAGTAACTTGTTTTGCCCGTTTAGCACGGGAGTATGGTTGATACTGTTTTACGGTTTATTTCAGAATGAAGATTGTTTTCTGGTCCTTATATAATAACCATATGTAGAGGGGGATCTTCATCATATACCCTCCCTTGAATTGGGATTTGGATTTACCCTCCCACCTCAATGACATGTGGGGTCATCATAAGTCACCGACACGTGGGCGGAGGGTAAATCCTGAATTTCCATCTATGAGGAGGGTATATGATGAATAAATCCTATGTAGAGGGTCTCACTGCCTCTGAACTCTCACCCAGAGCACCCTCTACCCTCCTTTGTTAATTTCTTCTGATCCACTTGCTCCTCCAGTGGACTGTTCCCTTTAGTTCTTATCATGTTATTCATTTTTCTACCAATTTCTTTCTTTTAGAAATTACTTTTAATGCATCATTCAAGATTTAGAAAAAGAATTGTCAAAGCAAAACATTTTCATGAACCACAGCAAGTGTATTGGCCTGCTTTACTTGCCTGACCGAGAGGTAGCTATCTCAGTGTTTGTCTGAATAGTCTCTTCCCCTGGAACCAAATCCCTTCCTGCATTATTTTAAGATAGAAATATTTCTAATTATAGATTTTCAAATGAAGCAATAACCCTTGTTGAATTCATACTTAAGAGTTTTGGTCCTTTTAAATCTCTAGGCTTTTTATGAATATTTCTTCCAGAGAGTTTTTGTTAACAATTTCTTGTATATTTTAGATTGATATAACATACATGTATTTTAGCTTGCTGTTTATTTTCCTTTTACGTATTTACATGCTAGACTCCATTGTAAATTCTGGTTATTTAAAACTGCCCACTCGGCCTCTGGCCGAGCAGGCTGCCAGCCTAAAACAGCCCGATCGGTGCTGGGGTCATATGACCCTACGAACGCTCGACTCCTCATCCCTCCCTCTCTCTCGACCACTCCAGAATCTCCCCCTCTCTCTCCCTGCGGCGACTCTGCCCGCATCGGCCTCGCCAGCCATGGCGCCGCCGTCCGCAGGCCTTTCCGCGCCACCCCTCCTGCTCGGTTTCGGCCCCCCTAATCCCCTCCTTTGGGTGCCACACCGCCACCAAAAAGGGCTCGGTTCACCCTCCTTCTAAACCCCTAATGCCGATCTAAAAATCGGCCCGTTCTTTGGTTGATTTGGGGCGGTAGCTCCAAGGATCTGGTGTGGTAAGTGAGCTTTTGAGGCTTGGATCTGGTTTCCCCCCTTTCTTCTATCGTGTTCTTGTCCATTTGTGGTGAAGTGGGGCTGCGGTTGGGTTTCGGGTTGCCCGGCGCTATACCTTGAGCCGCGGCCACCGGATCTACCACAGGTGGGCATGCGCCTCGGTGAAACCAGGGCTTCATCGGCGACTGGCGTTGCCAACTTCCCCCTTTACGGCGGTGCGCCACGGCAGCGGCATGTGCCGCGCCGCGGCTACCTTTGGCCTTTTGGCGCTGGGCGATCTGCTACTCACGACCTCTGCGCCACGGTGGCCATGAACCACCGACGTCATGCACTACTACTTCGGTCTTATCGGGTTTTTCTTCTCCATCCCACTCCCTACTCTTATGTATCCGTATTGATTAGTGTATATTATGCATGCCTTAGTGATTTCTAGTAAGGGTGTTGGTCCTCGGTGAGCAACCATGTGGGGGCTGGACATGGGCATTGCGCCGGGGGAGCAATTGTCGATGTCCAGGGGCTCATGGACGACCACTAAGGGCTCTGTGCTGCGGGTTTTGGGGTGAGCAACCGTGGGTTGCTTGGGGCTGGGATATGCACGGGTAATGTCGATTCCTGGCCTCAAGGGCGTACTGGATGGCCACCCTAATTTGTTAACCTAGTGTAGTGGATGGTCTATTTTCCATGCTTGAGTTCTATGGTCTAGCTAGTGTGGTAACAACTTACTTACATGAGGAACAAAGGTTTTTCAGAGCCTTACCTTACTTGTGTCGTTGGCTCAAGGGGATGAGGTGGTTGTGCTCTCTCGGCTACTCTGCTTTTCCCTCGGATTTTGGTTGTGGGGCTGGCTCCTGGGAGTACTTCCTGGCTGGTGTACTTGGTCTTGTGGGTTCCTTGGCCTTCATCTGAGTGCTAGGGTTTTAAATGGGGTGATGCAGCTCCTTGGGCAGTATAATGGCCGTATGGGGTTGATTGGAAATGTTGGTGTCTTGTGCTGCTGTTTGATGGCCTGCACTGTCTCTATGTGCCTCCTCTCTTTTGGGCGCGAGCCTGGGCAGTGGCTGGTCAGTGAGCTTGAGGGCTCACTGAAGCTTTGAGGCGGTGAAATGCAATGCTTGTGATGTTCTGGCAGGGTGCTCCTTAGTATAAGCTCTCTCTCTCTCTCTTTTTGGTATGTCAAGGCTTGGTCTCTTGCTGCCTTGTGGCAGTGGGGGTGAAACATGGCTTGGCTCTCTGCTGGTTATGCATGCAAGGTGGACTCGTGTCTTCTGCTAGTCATGAGTGGCTGGTGGCTTTGTGCATGCATCATGGAGGAGTAATTTCTGGTATGGCTTTACAGGTAAGGAGGTAAGTTTTAAATTTGCCGAATGATGATCATCTACTTACGCGAGATGGTGCCGATTTGTCTCTGACAAATCCTGGTATCTCTATGCGTGCTATGCCCAAGAGCAAGAATTACAAACCAGATTTCTGACGGCAATTATTTCTATTTCATTTCAGTTTTCCAACTGTCTTTTGGACTAACAGTTTTCTGCAGGTATTCAGTGGTTGCGATAATATGTATTGTGATGTGGTTTCATGTATGTAGGTTTTTGTTGTATGAGATGGATTCCAAAGTTTGTAATATCGAGTTGTAATATTTATTCTTGTAACTTGAGAATGGAATTTGTGTATGAGAATTTACTTGTGAGGCTTGTTGTGTAATTGAGTCTTTTGTAATTCAGATTGTTGATATATATATATATATATATATATATATATATATATATATATATATATATATATATATATATATATATATATATATATATATATATATATATATATATATATATATATATATATATATATATATATATATATATAGGACAGTGTTTCATGCACCATGGTGCCTAGGCACCAATATCAATACCCGTTGATTTGCTTTGAGATTCGCAATGTTTGATGTGGGTATCTTCATATACCCATAAAAAGTATATTTGAGATGTCAAACTCAGAAAAAATTAAATTCAACTTCAGTTTAATTAGTTTGAACTATTTTTATGGTATATACTCCTTGTAGTCGCATTGAACTCAAAAGTAGTTTAAACTAGTTTGAACTGAGTTCAAAACTTACTTACCATAAATATATCAAGGGTATAAAACATTTTCATACCCAAACTCAAAAAATTATCAATCATACACGTGTATCGGATGTTGGTGCCTAGGCACCATGGTGCCTTATGTAATTTTCCTATATATATATATATATATATATATATATATATATATTATTATTAACATTAATTATTTATATATATATATATTGTAATATATATATATATATATATATATATATATATATATATATATATATTCTCATTTGATTTGTGCATGTGAGTTATCATTATTATCATTATTTTTTATAAATATTGTTATTAACATTAATTACATTCTTAATAGTGTGTTTTTGGTTAATCAATTTTGAGGGTTCTCACATCGCAGCCATATCAAACAGGCCTAGAGACGACAAACGAGTGCAAAACATGAAATAAGTGGCAAGATTGCCAGTATAAATCAGTATCAACCAGACATCATCACGTAGTTGCATTCCCTGTGACATACAACCATTTCCTTCTTGCCTTCATGCTCTACAGATTCAGTAAACAATAGGGATTTGGCAGTTTGCAAAATCTCAATACAAGATATTTTTGAAGTTCGTAGACACGAAAATAGAAAGGCTGTTGCACAAGTCAGGAATGCACCAACACGAATAAATTAGTTAATTTTTTTCCACAGCTTTCATAAGATAACATAGCTAGTATATTAGTAAAAAGTAAATCCTAGAGTACAGATCCATATATGGAGTCACAATTCCTCACAACAAATCACATGAAGTGCTGAGAGGAAAGCACCATACTTTCATCATTCAACACAAAACCACAACCAGGTTATTTCTGGAAAACATTCTCTCTGACTTCCATGAGGGAGAACAATCTCTATGAAATCTTGGGGTATGGCTATGACTTTCACCCTTGCTACTTTGTCGGTCTGATTTACTTGAATGGTGGCAAAAATCAGATTTGACATGCACATCCTTAAGTTTGGTATCTGCATAAAAAACATTGGAATGTGAATGTCTATGGGCTCTCTTAAAATAGCAATCTTCTGTTGATTCTTCAGAAAGCATGTCAGAATAATCAGGACTAGAGGATTGGTCCCTTGTACAAGCAGAATCTCTTATATCAGTTTGCTCCCGGCACAATCTGAGGAACCTCCATTATGCACTTCCTTATCAACAACCCTGTCCACCACACAGCTAGAGTCCTTCACGTTGGTCACCAGGATTTTTAATGGATATTCTGCATTCATTGTGATTGAGAAAACAATCAGCTCATTAATCATTTTGCAAAATAAAGGGATAACCCTCCTCAAAACAACACCAACACTAGTTTCAAACTCTGCATACCTTTCCGTAGTCATACACTTGTAATTTACTGTTGAGCTGTCGTCTGAAGTGGAGTGATTTGAGAGCAACTCCAAGAGTCTTGTTAAAATAGAGACACCCATAATATATTTTGAAGAGTCATCCTAACTCTTTTTTTATATTTTGTTCCTCCAACTCTAGCAGCTCTCTATTTTAGCTATCTTTGAATACAGGGGCACATATATGTGCCGTGAATTGTCATCGCGGCACATAGCATGTGCCGGCTTTCATTAGGAAATAAAGGCACATATAACTGTCGTGGTTATCTATGTGTCCTCGAAAAGCATTCAAGGCACTTATTTAGATAAAGGGCAAAATATATGTGCCGTTTATATTGGTGCATCTTGTAGTGTTTTACACATCACAAGCTTGCGGAGTAAGCGAATGTCGATGGAGCAAGCGAAGAATGGGATGCGACCCGCGGGAGCTTGCGGGGCGGCCGGGCACGCCGCGCGCGAGGAGGGCCGGGCGCCGTCGGGACCACGCAGAGGCGTGCGAGGCGGGAAAGGCGCGCCGGGGAGGTCCGCGGGAGGCGCAAGAGGGAGGATTCCGCGTGGGAAGACGACCGACTAGCGCGGGAAAATGGAAAAATGAGCGGGAGGAAAGCAGCTAGCGAGCCGCGATGCCTCGCCAGGTTTCGCGAGCGAGATGGTGGAATTCGGCTCCACTGCAAAATAGATAACAGGATAAAAGAGCTGTTGGAGGGTGTTTTTTTCTTTGGGTCATCTAATTTGGAGAAAAAGTGTAAGATAAAGAGTCTCTTGGAGATGCTCTGAGGGTGAAAGCATCGTGTTTAGCTGCACAATCAGATTAAATTGTTAGAAGACATAAGCCAGAAGATATAGCTGCAACATATTAAAGACCTTCATAAAACGTACTTCTATTACAACTTCAGAATCTCTGTCTTGGACGCCACATATCTGCTGATGGAAGACGTTCTCACACGCCACCTTCTACATTGATTGCTCTACCCTTTGTTGCATAATTCCGCTCGGTTTCTTCTTTTTAGGTTGCTGTTTCTTTTTCAGAATCCGTTTCCTTTTTGGTTTGAAGTGTCCAGAACGGTCACGGACACCGTTTTGCAATCAGTTTTGTAATCATCTTGTATCTATTTAAGTGCAATAGATTCATAAGAAAAGCTGTACCAAGGCAGCACCAAAACCTTCTGCAGCTCATTGAGTTTTTCTTTGCGTGCTATTGCTTGTCTTCATCAACATCGGCAGGAGAAGCCTTAGGTGGAGACGTCTGCAGGATCGTCGACGACCGACCGACTTCAGACGACACTGGAGAACATCAGAATCTTCAGAAACGTACTTGTATTAAACACCAACCGAGCGGGGACCACGGCGACCTGGATGGCGACCACGGCGGCGACGCCCCGCTCGGTTCAGGACACTGGAGAACATCCTCGGCCCGGCAGCAACTCCAGGACTGGCAGAGCGGAGATGTGGGATGATCTGCTGCTCGCCGTGGCGATGAGCCCGCCACGTTCGAAGAGGCTTGTGGCGAGGAATGCCGGAGGAAGGCGATGATCGAGGAGATGGCGTCGATCGAGCGAGCGATGCGTGGGCGCTCGTCGACTTGCCTTGTGCCATCGTCCGATTGGCCTAAAGTGGGTCTTCAAACTGAAGCGCGACGAGCGGGGCCATCGTCAAACACAAGGCGAGACTCGTGGCGAAAGGTTCGTCCGGCAACGAGGATCGACCGACGAGGTCTTTGCGCTGTTGCTCGGATGGAGTCGGTGCGGATGTTGCTCGTTGTGGTGGCTCGGGAAGGTTGGCTTGTGCATCACATGGATGTCAAGTCGGCGTTTCTCAACGGCGACTGGCGAGGAGGTGTACGTCCGACAACCGCCGAGTTTCATCGCGGTGGGCATGAAGAGAAGGTCCGAGGCTACGAAGGCCTTGTGCGGACTCCGTCAAGCACCGCGCGCATGGAATGTTAAGCTCGACACCAGCCTCCGCGACCTCGGCTTCACCGGTGCGCGGCCGAGCGCGGTATGTACACAAGGGGCGTCGCAACATCACGGCGTGGTGGTGGCGTCGTCAACGATCTCATCATCACGGATCATGCTCGGAGGACATCGACACGTTCAAGGCGAGATGCATCGACTCTTCCGTATGAGTGACCTGGGGTTGCTCTCTTACTACCTCGGGATCGAGGTGAAGCAGGGCCGGGACGCCATCACATTGTGCCAAGCGGCGTATGCGTGCAAGCTACTTGAAAAAGCGCAGTTGGGAGGCTGCAGCGTGCGAGCGCCCATGGAGTGCGTCTGAAGCTGTCCAAGAACAATGCTACGCCGGAGGTGGACGCAACGATGTATCGCAGCTTGGTGGGAAGTTTGCGGTACACGGTGCATACACGGCCCGACATCGCTTTTGCCGTGGGCTCGTGAGCGATTCATGGAGAAGCCACAGCAGGAGCACCTGCGTCGCCGTCAAGCATTTGCTCGGTACATCTCGGCCACGATCGACTACGGCATCATCTACTCCAAGCGCTCGAGCGGTGACATTCACTGGACGGGCTCAACGGACGGCGACTTGGGGAGATGTGGATGGCAGGAAGAGCACCACCGGGATCATCTTCTTTCTCAGTGAAATGCCAATCTCTTGGCAATCCCAGAAGCAAAAGGTGGTAGCGCTCTCCTCCTGCGAAGCGGAATACATCGCGGGCGCGGTGGCAGCATGCCAAGCAGTGTGGCTCTCACGGCTGCTGGGGCGACGTGATCGGCATCAAGCTTCAGCCGCCACAATTGAAGATGGATAACATGTCCGCGATCGCCTTAAGTAAGAATCATGTCCTTCACGACAGAAGTAAGCATATCGATACTAAATTCCACTTCATCCATGAATGTCTGGACAGCGGGAACATATGTTTGGATTTCATGAGCTCTCAGGAACAGCTCGCTGACATTCTGACTAAGTCACTCGGACGCGCCAAGTTCTGTGAATTGCGTGAGAAGATTGGCGTCGTCAAGGTCAAATGAACCGAGCAAGAATTAGGGGGAGATTGTTGCATAATTCCGCTCGGTTTCTTCTTTTTAGGTTGCTGTTTCTTTTTCAGAATCCGTTTCCTTTTTGGTTTGAAGTGTCCAGAACGGTCACGGACACCGTTTTGCAATCAGTTTTGTAATCATCTTGTACCTATTTAAGTGCAATAGATTCATAAGAAAAGCTGTACCAAGGCAGCACCAAAAACCTTCTGCAGCTCATTGAGTTCTTTGTGTGCGTGAGCTTGTTTTTCATCGTTGCCGGCAGGAGAAGCCGAAGGTGAAGACAACACCCTTTGGCTACATGTAACAGCACTAAGTTAGCTCTAACAAATTGCACATAAAACATACATTAATTCAAGCACACCAAAATTAACTTCGTATTACCATGGCAAGATCATTTCTTTCTTCAAATCCAGAATAAGTTGCTGACTTCGGCATTAACTTAATAGACTCAAGATCGTCATGTGATTCCTGCATGCAGAGATATGTAAAAGAATTTTTTGACAGGTAAAATGGTAAACCTTCAAGGTCACGCCTCACCTGATCCAATCCTGACGATTCCTTTGCAAGTGATCTAGCTCCTGTCTAAACTGTTTCTACAGATAAAACAGTAACATTGGCTCTATTATCGTTTCTCAGCTTATGAAGTCCTAACATAAATGTGAACAGATAAATAGGACAGTAACACCTACCATGCCAAAACAATATTTTCTCCAGCCTTCTTCATCCAGACCAAAATTGGTCGGTTAGATCCACACCAGGTTGTCTCCCAGGCTTCTGTTGAAATGCTTCATTGTTTGAGTCAAAAACTGTCCTGAAGCAATATACCCGAATGTTTGAATCAGCAACCAAGCGCAACAACACATCTTAATTATGATAGAAAGGCATATAGACAGAAAGCATAGCCAGACAGGCCAAAATGTCGCACCTAGTAGGTAATAAGAAATAACTATGCAAGCAGCAGGAGTTTTTGTGTATAATCACCACATAAGAGCATAAATATTCATATTGCAAAGAAAGCATGATTTGCATCGTTCCATAATGCAAAAATGACAGGAGTCATTTGTTTTGTGCTCAGATGAAAGACGGAATCACACCTGTTTCTTGGCAAGATAAAATAGAAGTCCTTTGAAATGCATGCTGGTGACCTCGATCACCTTGTGCTGTTCTTGGCCCTGTTGCTGTAGCTGCTGTGGAAGTCATCCTCGCTCTCCTCGTCGCTGCTGCTGTAGCTCGCGGGCCCGTCGCCCAAATCCACCGCCTCGTTCGCGTCGGCCTCGGCCACGGCGCCCGGCACCTCCCCTTCTCTGTCCGTGGCCGGGTCGGAGTCCCTGGCATTGGAGCCGTCGCTCTCCCCCGCGGCGGCAAGCGCAGCGGCCACCTGATCATCGAGGTCGGCGTAGAGGTCGTCAACGTCGTCGTCGTTAGTGGCGGCGGCGGTGGCGGCGGCATCCACTGGGTCGGCCATGGGGAGCAGAGGAACGAGTGCGCGCAAGTGAAGGGAGAGGGGATGAGATAGGAAGGGGATTACACGTGCGCCGACAAAATCCTTTGCGCGCAACTGAAATCATTCGTGCGCAATTAGAGTATTTCGTAAATCTTTCCTTTAAAAAACAAGATTATGGTTCTCGTACTCTAATAGCTATAGAATTTACGAAGAATAAAATCTAATCACTTACAAAGATATCTATAAAAAAATCAAGTCAAATGGATTACTGCGTGTCTAAGCGATCGACCAGGAGTGCAAAGCGGTCTAACGGCCTTGGACAATATGATCTCTCCAGAGGTGGTGTGACCACTCCTTAGAATAGAGTAGAAAATTAGCATGATCCTAAACACGAAAGCGGTGAGCAACAATCGGACACGCCACATCGGTCGGATCGTCACCTATGGGCGGTCGACCATAAGCGCATCATGATCGGACTACCATCCTAGGCGACCGGCGGTGCTACAAGAAAAGCACGGGTCAAAATGTAAATTTACAAAAAAACAAACTCAAACAACAAAAGTAAGACACAAGTAATATCAAATACTCATTATTCTCATGGGGTGATGGATCGAGAGATAGATGAATGCATACCATTGACAGCCGGATCTTTTCAAATTATGATTTCTTTCAAATAAATA